>JAULKM010118499.1:0-21433 GCA_032355605.1 Rubia tinctorum | reverse complement strand
GTATGTTCCAACATGGTAAGTTTCTCTTCTTTACCATAAGTTCACAAATTGCCAATCAATTAATCCATGAGTCACACATGTCTTTTCAATCTCTCCAATTAATCCATCACACGTGACTTTACAGCTAGAAATCAATTTCTATATGATAACATCTGAATTAATCCCACTGCTTTAATAAATAAATAAAACACAAGGGATGAATGTTTTATGACTTTTTAAATCAAACCGGTTACTTTGCATAATCCTGAGGACTTAGAATGGTTAAATAATGGCTATCTCAAAAGTCCTATGGTTTAAACCGGTTATAGGATATAAGGTTAATGTGGACGCTGCTTTAAAGTAAAACCAAACTCATTGAGGAATTGGAATTTTATTGTTCGTACTACTCTAGGGGATCTTTTTAAAGCTAAAGCACACCGTGTCTAGTTTATATGCGGAAATGTTGGCCATAAAGATTGGTTTAGAATATATAAGTAGCTTTTGTCAATTAGATTGTGCAAACGTCCTTATTTCTATAAATAATCCAATGATGGCTTGGAAATTGGAATGGAACTTACTCCCTACACAATTTAATACTACCCAATTTCGTTGGACGTGACACCATAACATTAGCTGTTTGGATTTATGTGAGTGAAATCAGTAGATGAAATTGAATTTAGAAATGAAAAAGTAGAATGGACGGATGAAATTGAAGAAATCTTTCTATAAATGGTAAGTATGTCAAATCCACAAAAATAACCAAAAAAATGTGTCACATCGAATGAAACGGGGGAGTAACTACACAATTGATTAGAGGAGTATTTCGCTTCATTTCTTTTTTATTTGATCTTTTAATATTGATCTTCATTTCTTTGCGTTGCGACTAGTCCCACACTTCGATTGAGGGGGTTAATAGAATACATGAATTGAAATCTGGTTAAGAAAGGAAGTTTTCTTTTTTGTACATATCCTTTTCCACCTTGTATACTCTTTGTAGTCTCTATATATATGAATACACACATCCATAATTATTTGTGGATTTTACATTCTATCTCCCTGGATAATCTAATCCCGACCTTGAACACATCAACCGAGTTCATTCTTTTTGGGGGTTAAATATACCAGACTTGGATACAAAATGGAGCAAAATTTGAAAACGGAAACTAATAGGATCCTCTATTATTATTTATTTTTTGTCTTCGTAATTTCTGAAATTAAAAAATAAAAATAAATAAAGAGGACGCATTCATCTAATATATATTGTCTTCGTAATTTTGAAATTTAAAAAATAAAAAATAAAGAGGTCGCATTCAGGGAATGCGTCCTCTAATATATATATTATTTATTTATTTTTGTCTTCGTAATTTCTGAAATTTAAAAAATAAAAATAAAGAGGACACATTTAGCCAATGCGTCCTCTAATATATATATATAATTATTTATTTTTTGTCTCCGTAATTTCTGAAATTTTTTTAAAATAAAAATAAAAATAAAGAGGACGCATTGCGTCCTCTAATATATATATATATTTATTTATTTATTGTCTTTGTTTTTTAAAATTTAAAAAAATAAAATAAAAAAGAGGACGCATTCAGCGAATGCGTCTTCTAATTCTATTGATTTTTTAAAATTTATTTTGTCTTAATTATTTCCGTAATAATTTTTTAAAAAACATAAGAGGACACATTCATCTGAATGTGAAATGGTATTTCAGGAGAGCCCAGAGATCAAACAGAGATAGGATTAGGTGGCGGAGAGGGTGGGGAAAATTAAGCTGAGATGGCCGTGTGCATATTTGTCATTTCGGCTCCGGTCAACATCCCAATTGATAAGTCAACGCCGAAATGTGGTCTGAAAGTTATATTGTTACAATTCATCATAAAGTTAGGGTTAGTTTGACATTTTCTCATTTTACAGGGTTCTATATGCACATTCAACCTAAACGTAGGATTAGAAATGCATTTAACTTAAAAATTTATAATAGTATACCTTCCTAACATTACTCCATAGAAAGTGGATAATGAATAAATTTATCCTAGAATTGAATCCCCAGTACACCATATACTAATTGATGGATAATAGGTTATTATTTTAATACTTCCGTTATTATCGGGATACAATAAATATTTTATTCATATTATAAATTATTGAAATAAGGTTTAAAATAATGGAAACGAATGCTTAACCGTACACAAAGTTGGAGAAATTCATCACTACAATAAATTTACAGTAACGTTTTAAAAAATGACAATCAGTGACGATATTATGTAGAAGGTCCTAATTAACATAATGTATATAATTATGAGCCCATTGAAAATACGAGATACTATTGTTAATTATGGGGGGAGCCTTTGTGCTGACATTACGTGTATCTTCTATGGCACTAACATTATTGGTTATGAATCATAATGCATCAAATAAAGGAAAAGCAGGGTCTAAAAGCCAGAAAGAGCGAAGACTTTTTACGGGTGAGAATTATTCAATAATATCATAATAATTAAGTGGATAGAATAAGGGAAAAAAACTTATCGAATTCCTATTTAAAAATCAGATTAAATTTCAATTCTCTCAAATTGATTTATTACTAAATTAGATTGAATTGAACTTAAATTAAATATAAACAGATAGTACAAGTACTATATTTAAAATTAAATTAAGCACAGTATTAATATTAATTTAAATATTACCAAATGTATTTTAATAAAAACCACTAAGAAATAAAACATTATCGCGCAATAAAAAAAACACTACATTGGTTTACAAAAGTGGGAGCCATGATGTTGCCAAACCCCGCCGCAACTGGCAACAATCAATGCGGACAAGCAATTCATTTCGTCAATGACATTATGCTCAAGTTAATCTAATTATAAATTTATAACAATTAAACGTTGCATTATAAATTGAGTGATAATAGAAAGAGTGAAAATTTATAGTGAAACTCATAGTGAATGATGTAGATTCTAGTAAATGACTAAATGACTAATCACCTTCCATAAAAGAGTTGCAACTAATTAGGGAACGTTTATTTTTTCACCACTGTCACATCATTCACTGTGTTATTTCACTAGTATAAATTTTCACTCTCTTTATCATTATAAATTTTTAATATTGAAACTAAAATATTTTACGTTTCTATAATTTTAATTCAACCTGTCTTTTCATGTGGTTTTTCCCAAGAATTTGCCTGAAAATCATACTTTTCGAAATTCCATTGAAAATTTTAGGAATTAAAAAACGGGCTTGGGATCAAGGGCTCATTTAATTCAATTACTCCTTCAGTTTTTCGATTATTAACTCGTCATTTTAGCATTAGAATTTATAAAATGTTAAATGAGGAGAGGAAATTAAAGTGAAAGAAAAACAACGATTTTTAAAAAAATCACAATTGAAATTAAAATTAAAAATTGTGCCAGTATTCAAAGTGAAGGGAATATTTGTATGATCCAACCGCCTCCCATCATCTTCTTCCATGCTTATCAGCCACCCAAAAAAAAATTCTTCTGTTTGAACAAATAATAAAGATTCTTTTTTGTAAGATAATCGGTTTAAATTGGACGTTTTTGCTTTTGACTAGGTAGTTTGTGTTTTTTTCTGCAGCTCAATATATGTTTTGTTTTTTCTTTGGTTTTTTTGGCACGTGAATTGGAATCTTGCTCCAGATGCATGTTCTGTGGTGTAATCCAAGTCTTGTATGTGCGTTGCTGGTGGTGACGGGTGGATTTGAGAAGGAAGGGGTGATGGTTGCAATTGAAATTCAGAAGGACAAATTAATTATTTCACGTGGCTAAAGGATTTGATTGTTTTTTAATAAGTGTATTATGATTTGATGATTGTTCCATTTATCGATGATAGTTACATAATTTTAAAAATATTTTAAAATGTATTTCGAAATATAAATAATTATAATCTCACCTTAACAGTGATAGAAATAAAGTTTTTTTATAATTGCTCTAATCATTGGATAATTTACACTAGTACAAACTAAACCTAATGTAACACTTTGAAAGTGTTACTTTATGTGCTAATTATACTAAATTGAACCCATTGCAGCACGTTTACAAGTATTACCTTAGGTGAGCTTGCATTAGAACTAACGCAACACTTTTCAAATTTTAGGTAATAGTTTTCAAAGGTTTAACAACACTTTATAAGATACTGTAACTTTTTAATAAATATTGCAAGAAAAGTGTTGCGATAGTTCTAATTTGTGGTAGACGCTCTCCTTATTTAATAATGACACAATTTTATTTATGATAAGTATTCAATTAGGGATAAGGGATGGCAATGGAGCGGGATGAGTGCGGATTATGGTACCTCCATACCTATGCCCACCTAAAATTTTCATACACATAACCGCTTCATCACCCATGATGGGTACAACATTAAAATTTATTCCCGCCCCATAACCCAATTGGGTTTTCCTATCCACTTCAAACTCAATACTCATCTCACTTGTATCTCAAAAATTACATAATTAAAATCCACTTTATTATAAAATTTTAATATATATATGAAAAATTATAGGTAAAATATATGCATTGTAGATAAATTATAAATTATTATATTATTAAATTAGCGGGTATATAGCGGGTTTAATGGGGTAGGGCGGGATGGGGCGGATGTAAGCTAATATTCATGCTAGACTCACTACCCATGGCGGGTATTGTTTTTCATACTCATGCCCACCCCACCCCGTCGAAAATAACATTCATACCCGCCCCGTCGGGTAAGGGAGGACAAAAAAATTAAAAACCGAACCGAAAACTAAATTATCAGAATTTGAATAATACAAACCAAATTTAATATACGGTTTTTAGATATCCTAGTTGAAAAAACTGAATTCTTAATATGGTTTTTAGATCGGTTTTGGATATTAAAAATCAAATTGAAACCCGAACTGAATACCGAATTGTAATTAATTGAATAAATTAAAAATATATAATAATAATTAAATTTTAAAACTACAAAATAATTTTATAAATAAATATAAGTTGGAGAACCAATCTTTAAATTTGAAAAATTATCCCCAATCTCTAAATCTTCGTAAGTTTGGCAAAATAAGTAAATAACGCAAGTTACTCAACAGGGGGTAACTAACGCAAGTTTAGCAACAGAGGAAATAAATAAATAATGAAATTTGTATTGTACTTGTTAGATTTTTATTTTGAAAACTTGATTTTGATGATATAAAAATTAGATTACATGTTTTTATTTACTTTTAAGTTAAATTATATAATTTTAGTAATTATTTAAAAAAAGTTACAATCAAATTCGGTTTATTCAATTTTAATTCGGTTTCAAACCTAAGCTGAATTCTAAATCCGGTTCAAATAATTCTAGTTATTTGGGTCGGTTTCAATTTTGAGTTTTTTATGAGCAAAATCGAATAAACCGAACTGAATAAAACGAAAATCAATTAAATCGAATCGATTCCCACCCTACCATTGGCGATGCAGGGTGGACCTCCACTAGTATATTCAATCACTTTGAATTAGTCCCTCTGTTTCGTTGGATCTGACATCATAACTTTATGTGCTTAAATTTAGCTGAATGAAATTAGTGGATGACATGGAATTTAGAAAGGAAAAAGTAGAATGAGTGGATGAAATTGAAGGAATCTTGCCATAAAAGAAAAGTGTGTCAAATTCACAAAAACAGCCGAAAAAGGAAAGTGTGCAACATCCAATAAAGTATTTGTTTAAATTTAATTTTTTCTACGAATTTTACCTTTTACTCCCTTCATTTTCATTGTATTGGAACACTTTTTCCCCCTTACCGTCCCTTTTATATTGATACACAATTAATTTTTGACAAAAAATCTCCAGATCAACTCATTCTATACCTTGTTTTCAAAAAAAAGAAACTCATTCTATTCCTTCAACTTGGATGGGACAGAGGTAAATAGAAAAGAAAAGAAAAAGGATGACAACGGCGGCTTCAGCTCAATTTATGGGATATCTCATAATTAATTACTCATAAATTCTTAATAAAATGATAACAGATCAAATAATTAGACACCATAATTACTCATAAATTCTGAACATAATCCACGTGTTGGGTTCACAAACTTCACGTAGGCATGGTTCTGGTTCTGGCTTTTCCCATAATCAGCAATAAATGGCTACAAAGTGGGCCCGCCAGAGGTGAGCTCATTCAGAAACTCCAGAAGATTCATGGTGGAGGAGCCACCGTCCGCCACCGCCTCCTCCGCCGCCTTCTTATACTTCATCGCGTTTTTCTTCATCTCCTCCGCCTTGAGGCCCTTCGTAGCCTCAATCAAACACTTCTCAATCTCATCTCTGGGGATTATTCTCTTGTCAAAATCTCCCCTGGATAATCTAATCCCGACTTTGAACACATCCACCAGATACTTCGCATCGGTCACCTGATCTCCCAGATTAGGGAAAGTGATCACAGGCATTCCAGATGAAAGCGTCTCCATTGTTGAGTTCCATCCGCAATGTGTCACAAAACAGGCGACGGAATTATGGGCTAAAACCTGTTGCTGGTTGCTCCATTGCACAACCTTACCTTTCTCTCCGGCCATTTCAAGGAAGTTTTCGGGAAGACTCGTTTTGGATGGCCTCATTACCCATAGGAATGAGACGCCGGAGTTTAGAAGTCCGTGCGCGATTTCGTCCACCTGGGCTTGCTCCAGAACGACGGCGCTGCCGAAGGAGAGGTACACGACGGAGGACGGCGGCTTCGAGTCCAGCCAGTCAGTGCAGTCGTCGGCGGTGTAGACATTGACGCTGACGTTGGTGGACTCCGGAGCTCCGTTGATGGGGTACCGGAACAGAGGCCCGATGGGCTTGATGGGGCAGAGCTTGGACATGTACTGAATCTCCTTGCTCTCGAGCTCCTCGAACGACTCCATCAAGACGCACGAGTTTTTGGAGAGGTGTTTGAACATTCCGAGGATGGAGTTGGTGAGGGATGGGTACTGAGTCCACGGATGCAAGAAGCTCGGGATCTCATCGTACTTCAGCAGAGGCATGTATGGCAACTGGACATCCAATTCGGGTTGGGATTCAGTCGGAAACGGAACCAGATTGTTGTAGAAATGGTAGTAGGCTGAAAAACAGGCGGCGGACTGAACCCACAGCGGAGCAGAAGGGATTCCGAGGGATTCGCCGACCTCGGCAACCCATGGGATGAAGCAGCTGTAAATCAGGCAGCGAACAGGGCGCCCGGATTCAGCGTTCTTCCTTATCATTTCCGGGAGCTTCTGCTTCCCGATTTTCTCGAGATTGGCGGCGTGGAGGTCCGGCTCGGTGATCTTCTCGCTCTCGTCGTCGAAGAACTCGAACCGGATCATCCCGTCGCCGAACGGGGTGGGCTCCTCGGACACGTTTTTGTTGGATTTCCGAATCTGGGTCCCAATCGTGTCGGGAGCAGAGAGAGTGACGAGGAGGCCCTTGGAAGCGAGAATCTTGCCGAGCCGGAGAAGCGGATTGACGTGGCCTTGGCCGGGATAAGACACCATGAAAACATGGGGAAGAGCAGGTTTTGGGGGGAAGATTTGTCCGACCATTTTTTGGTTGTTTAGAACAGAGGGAAAAGAGAGAGTGAGCCCAGCAATGCAGATATTGATTGCTGAGCGAGAGAGCTCTGAAATGTGGTTGCTGTGGATTTCTCATGCCAATTGGCAGTGATATTTATAGGGGATCTTTGGTGTGGAAAAGGGTGTATCTGGTGGGGGTTATAGCAGCTGCCTACCACAAGAGCTTGTGACTTGCAGCACTGAAACCAGAAAAAAAATTTACTTGGAGGAATTGTGCGTGAGTAGCTGAGAGATACTCCCTCCAGTTCTTTAACATTGGCACACTTGCGTGGAATTGTGAGTGGAACAAATCGAATGCAAGATTGAAAAATTAAATTGTAGATAAAAATAAATTTTAATCTTGCTATATTTGAAATGTGTCAAAACAAAAACAAAAAAATAATATAGAAAGTCTGTCAATATTAGATAACCCTAAAATTTGGCCTTGCGAGAAAGATGAGAGGATGATAAATTGATAAGAATACTTGTGAGAAATATGAGAGTTGGTTTTTGTTTTACCTTTATCTAATGGTACTCTTATCAGTTTTGTCTCTTATATTATAAAACATGAATCTCGATTTTTGTATATAAAAAAAGTCACTCTTATCGGTGACACTTTAGAATAATGATGATATTTGTATTTTAAAAATAAAATAGTAAAAAAATTGAAACTAAAATATCGATGTTAATTAGAAAATACTTTTCTTTTTGTATTGTTTATATATATATTCACCCGATTTGAAATAAAAGGTAACAATATCCAAAAAAAATTAAAATTTATAAACTATAAACCAAGGAGATTAATTTCATTCTTCTAAACAAATAATTATTGACAAAATTCTTTTAAAAAATATGAACAGGCATCCCATATGATACGAGTTTGATGTTGTAGTAGTTTTCTCTAAAAACAATTGTTGGAAGTCGAAGGTACTTTTTAGTAGGAACGACAGAATGAGGGAAATATGAGACTTAAATTTTAATAGAAAAATGAATTTGTGTTGTGATTTGATGAATTTAATTGGAATTGCATTAAATTTTCATTCCTTATAAAAAATTCTCTTTCTACAAATATAGGGAATGCAGTCTTCTCCCTCATAACAATCCCTATTTTAGGGAATGTGATAGGGAAGCTGTCGAAGATGAAAGAACATGTAAAATCCATATAATCAATGAAGATCCTTATTATAGGGAAGTCGTTGGACTTGCTCTAAGCCAATGGGGTCATAATTTAATTTTATAATTTTATTTATTCACTCACCACATATCTGTATTAAACTGGTCACTCACCTTCTCACATACAATTTTCCCACATAAAAAAATTTGGTACTAAAATCAGAAAAAAAATTATGTTATAAAATGTTGTATGTTAAGATTTTATGCGAATCATATTCTTATGATTCTCTCTTTTTGGTAGGCATTTCTATTTCAATAGAAATTATTTTCAGTAACAGTAAGTTTACATCAACAAAAATTATAGTCACATTAGTGAAAATAAATACCAATCATTATTATTATAATACCTCGGCTCCACTTATAATAACTTTCCTTTTATTTTGGATGATTTTTAAAATTTTAACTACTTTCTCTTTTCACAAATTTTAAATTATTTTTATCCACATAATTTATTTTTTTATTCTTTCAATATAATCCTTTCTTGTTATTTTAATTTTTAAAATTTAGGTCCTAAAAAATAGGAGCCATAAACAAAAGATGAGTGAGTAATTATTGATATATATATATATATATATCACTCATTGTAATTATGTTTTATCATTATAGTTGTTTTTTATTATTAATTTCACTCATTATTACTAATCTTCAGTTTGATTTAGTTTAATTTGGTTTGATTTAGTTAAGTTCGGTTTCATTCAAGTCAGTTTTGTCTCGAAATCGTGTACATGTATTGTTTCAATCCACTTCAATTCAACTCAGTTTAGTTTGGTGTGATTCATTCATTCCATTCCAATACAGTGAAGTTTAATGTGGTTCAATTCATCTCATTTAATCCATTTCACTTATGTTTAGTGTGTTTCAGTACAGTTCATTTTTATTGATAATTATTATATTCAGTTCAATTCATTCAAATTTAGTGCAATCCAGTTCAACATAATTCTGTCAAATTTGGTTAATAGCTTACTCATTATTGTTATCTTGTATGGATTATTATTAATTATTTTCATTATTTTATATTTATATTTTATTATTAATGTTTAGTCAATTAAATTAAGTGTGGTTCAAATCCAGCTCAGTTAGTTTGATTTAGTTTATTCATATCCAATCCAGTCTACTTCAATAAGCATATTTGTTATATATTATAAAATTATTATTTTTATCATGTTATTTTTAAGTTCGTTAGTAATTCTATTAGTAGTTATCTTATCCCTGTATATATATTTTTGTAAAAACAATTTAAAATCAACAAATATATGCAGGCAAGTAAAAATAAGTTTAAATTAGTGAAATAAGTTCGTATCAATAAAATTTTGGTTGAGATCAGTAAAATTAAGTTTAGATCTATAAAAATAAGTGCATAATAGCTGATTTTAGACCAAGTGAATGTGGCCTAAAACTGACAAAGTTGCATTTTGTTACTATTGGAATTTATGGAACTAAGGTCATGCTTTTTTCGTTTGATTTGAATTGGAGTGAAACAACTTGAATCGAAAATAAATAAAATAATAATAATAAATATAAATTTATATAAAGCTCATCAAATTAAAATTAATTTGATGTAATTAAAACTAACTAAATTGAAATGCTATTAAGTTATTTTTTTAATAAATAGAAATTAAATAAAGAAATTGAAAAATAAAATTTGAAATGAACCATTCTTCATAAAATAGGTTTAGAAATTGTGATATTCTCAAAATAAAAAGTACAAATAACGAATATTCTCCTTATTTTTTTCAATATTCATACTTTACATTAGAGTTCGTCGTCTTGAAAAATGATATTTTCATATATTATGAAAATATCAATGATTGAACTGCAAATTAGAATAAATGAAGATAAAATTGTCGAGTGACATGAATCAGGTCATAAACTTAAAACTGTTGCATGTTGCATAGTAAATTGTTTTAACATTGCAACTAAAATATTTTACTTTTTTATGATCCTGATTAAATCAGCCTTTTCATAAACGTGTGGAAATACATTGTTTCCCAAAAATTTATCCTTTACTTATTAGCTTACTCCCTCCGTCCCATTTCAAATTTCACCTTTTGATTCTTAATATCATTCATCAAGGATAATAAAAACTTGTGAAAATTTGATATTTTGAAAATATATGTTATAACGCATCTAAAATGTACTCCCTCCGTCCCAGCTGTTTATGCAGAGAGAGAATTATCACGCTGTTCAAGAACACATATTTGACCGTTAATATTTTTACCTACGTATAATAAAGGAAAATAAAAAATTAATATTTAGAAACTAATTGTTACGATGAATTGAATAATATCATATACGATAATATTTTTGTTCATATATTTATTCAAATATGCGATCAAACATTGATGGGAAATAGTGTTAAAAAAAACAAGAGTGCAAAACAGTTGGGACGGAGGGAGTATCACACAGTAGTATTTATACTTATATAATATATATCAATTCAATTTTAGGGTCAAAATTAGGAAGTTTTGACTAAATAAATAGTTTGCAGATTAAAATGGGATAGGTGAGTATCATATTGAGTTTGTCTCTTGAATAATGGTCTTTCCATAACTTTTGGGAAAGACCAAAGTTTAAAATGAAAATTAGAATAAATCAAGATTAAAATTTTGAGTTGTATTAATCGTGTCATAAACTTATAACTATTGCACGTTGTATAACAAAATTTTAACATTCCAACTAAAACTTTTTACTTTTTTATAATTCTAATTCAATCCCGTATTTTCAAATGCTTATAAAAAGATTTTTTCCCAAAATTTTACCCATCATATTTTAACGTTCGGCAAAGAATGGGAAATAAATTTGAAGACCTACCGATTTTTAAATTGTGGTCTATCACCCTCATATGTGTATCAATTTCTTATAAGGTGAACTTCAAAAAAAATAAAATGATTTTTTTAGTATTAAGGAATTAATATAGAAATTAAGGAGAGTACATTGCTAAAAAAGGACAAAGTAATTGTGTGAATAAAAAATTAATGAAGAGGATAACGAATAAATGGAATGCAGTTTTGTCAAACAATTTGTATAATGTACCTGGGGTACAAAGTGCACAGCATCTAATGTGTATTTTAATATTACTATTATTTGTACATTATATTATTTATGTAAGAATTACAATTAAATTTCATAATGTGCAATTTTACTTTAAAGGATGAACATTCTCAAGATTTACAATGCACAAAATACTTTTGAAAATACGGTGCCCATGATAACTTAAGCATACCATATAATTTGTTTTTGTCAAAATATAATAAAATAAATAATATTTTCGGGAAGCAAGGTAAAAATTAAGTAAGGAGATCCTGACCAGAAAGACAGTTAGAAAAGTTCATTTATCTAAAATATGGAATTTCATTTTGTTTCAATTATTAAAATGTACTTTTATTCCAATCAAAAATTAATTTAATAATAAGAAGATATTTTTATTTAAATATATATTAAATACCGCAACATGATTTTTTGGATAAAAATAAAGTACAAAGTCTTGTGTTTTACTGTTTAACCATTTGACGAGGTCGTTCTATATTTAATGTAATTGTAATAAAATTTCTATAATTTTAAATTATTTTAGTACAATATATTTAATAATATGAATTTCTGTAATCCATTCATAAAAATTATAAAATACATTTTTTATAATTAATATAATCATTCGTCGGTGTAGCGAAAGACTTTCTCAAAATAAAGGTACTCGTACTCCACGTTTGTTAAATTTGAAATGGAATGGGTTAAACAAGATGGGTTAAATTTAAAAACACGTCTGGGATCCCAAAATATTGGCATAAAAAAACGAGCACAATTTTTAAAAATAAAAATAAAATAGGTGATAGAGATTGTGTTGAGAGAGTAAAAAAGTAAATTTAGCGGATGAAAATAATTTAAAATTTACCAAAAGAAAAATATGCCAATATAAAAGGCAAAGTCTTGGTAAAGACGGAGTTTAATTATAATCATAAAATGTAAAAGACATTTGTTGCAATATTAAAGTTTTATTTTAAATCCTGTTCTTTCCATAAGTTATGGAAACACCATTTTTCAAGAGACAGATTCACTATAAAACAATCATCCAAAATAAAAAAGAGTGTCAATATAAAAAAAACTCGAAGGGAGTATTATTTTTACCGTGACATACCACGTGATCCACTGATGTGTAATGGGGCTCCAACATTTATGATAGTCGTCTTTATGGCTGTCATTACGTACTCCTAAAATGGATACTTGTAATCTTATCAGATTAGAGCCAAAATATAATTTCCTTTCAAAGATAATTAAGCCTACCAAATTATTAAAGGCTACCGAATTGCCAGCTTGCCTCTCGAAGTTTCCAACTCAATTTTCGTACTCCCACAATCGGATATTCTAATATTCTCGCTCTTTTTTATTTGAATTTTTTTTTTAATAATAGCTTACGGAGTACTTTTATTTCTTTTAGTAAGTAAGATTCATCCAATTTCATTTACTTTGTTTTATAGTTTTAATTATGAATATAATTATTTCACTCATTCTACCTATTCAAATTTATGTTTAAAATTAAAGAGTATCAACATAAGGAAATTGAAGAGGTGAATAATAAAAAAATAAAAAAAAGTCACCCTCTGACAAGCTTGGCAAAGTGTAACTACTTGCATTTATATAATTGACAGCTATCTGTGTTAGCCATTTTGTGACGGATTAGTAGTTTTTTTCTTGTTGTTGTGAAAAGTAGCATGAAAATAAGAATTTTATTCATTTAAGGACATTATGCTAACTCAAGATAACTGTACAACTAGTTCCAAGTGGAGAGTTTACAAGGAACTGTAATGCTCATGTCTTCGTTTTTTATGGATCTAAACTGAATTAAATTAAATTATATTAAAATAGTTTGAAACATTCAACTAAAATTTATTAAATTAAAATTTTAATAATAATAATAATAAACAATACGGGCATCCAGTTTTATCTGAAATTACAGATTTTGTTCCTCCGTTTGCAAATTGTTCCTAACCGTTTCCACATTTTTATGAAATTAACACTACAACAAACCACTCCAGTTGCTACATTTTTTGGGTATCAATAATGACATCAACAAGTGTATTTAATTTTTTTCCCTACGCTTCAAAAAAATGTAGAAGCTGTGGGTGTAACGAAAAAAAGCACTACTCTTGAAGGCGTAGCAAATTATTTCTACCCCTCAAAGTGTATCTACAAAACACTACTCTTAAAGGCGTAGCAAACAATTACTACACCTCAAAGTATATTAAAAAACACTACTCTTAAAGGCGTAGCAAACGATTACTACACCTCAAAGTGTATTTAAAAACACTACATCTATAAATATATTTAAATAACATTACATCTGAAGGTGTAGAGAACAATTCCTATACCTCAAAATGCAGTAAAATATACCTACACTTAAAAGCGTAGTTAAAGAATGTAGAGCATTAAAAAAAATACAATTTAACGCCCACAATTTTTAATTGAAATTAAAGCCATGGAATTTCAATAATTGCAGTTTAATCCACATAGTTATAAGCATTGCATTTTAACCTACAAACTTCTAACAATTACATTTTAACCTACAAACTTCTAACAATTACATTTTAATCTACAAACATCTAAGAATTATATTTAACTCACAGGAGTCAGCTATATGAGTTATCAAATCTTACTCAGGCACATAAAAAATATGTACATGCTCATTTATAGTGTATGATCATGCAAGACAAAATAACAAGAACATTACAAAATACAACTCCAAGTCAAAAGCATAAACATTTGATCATGACTGCGATCAAACGAGACAAAACAAGAACATCGTAAGTGCAACTCTAGGTCAAAACGATAAACATTAGATCATGATTGCGATCACACGAGACAAAACAACATCTATTAGAATACAACTACAAAAAATGAAGATTGATAGTGATGATTATGATCAAGCAAGAAAAATAAAAACATAAATAAGCAAGCAGTTCCAAGCCATAATCTGTACCTCTTGGAATAATGAAGTCTCCCATTGAGTGATCAAGGTGAAGGCATGCGCTCCTGATCTGAAGTCTCCTATTGAGTGATCCAGGTGAAGGCATGTGTTCCTGATCTGAAGTCTCCCATTGGCAGGATGCTTGCAGTTCTCTGCTCAGAGAATTCACCGTCGGGAATTTTATAAAAGGGAACACACACAATTTAGAAAATTAGCCAGAAAGAGATACAAAGCTTCATTCATATGTTGAAAGTCCACCTCCATATAAGATCCCGAATGAGCAGTAAATGGAACAGAGCAAAGACATTAAGATAAATTAAGCGGAGTAGTGTTTGTAATGAAAAGTAGTGAAAACTTCAATATCACTGGAAAACTCTAAATCTAGTCATCATTAGATTACTAATTGTGTTCTTTATACCTGCTCGGACCGAAATCTTGATCGCAATGAGTCAAGTCTTGATCTTTCCATTTCATATAGCTTGGCACACAACAAAGCTTTTCTTTTATTCTATATAACATCCAAAAGGTTCAAAAAAAAATTTAAAAAGGTGTTTAACAATGGTATCAAAAAATTTGTAGTGACAGTTCAAGCCTCATTTATTACGATACAAATAATGTAAGAGGCAACAATTTCAGCATCTATATGAGGCTAGCCGCCACAAATTTAATGCATTTTTTAAAACAATGCATTGTCAGCCATCAGTGAACATGACAAGATACAAATTCAAGTGACATGGCGACTCACACTAAAATAGTTTATGAGCTATGTCACCATATGCTGATACCTTCATCTTGTATGGCAATAGTTAACTCGGGTGGAACGTGAGTGATTTTAACAGCACTGTTAGTAGTATTGGCATGATGGGCCCCTGAACCACCAAATCTGTATGTATCAATTTTTAGATCCTCATTACTTAGTTGTACATCTACCTGCATAATAAGTATAACACCATTGGTAGAACATGCAAATTTTAGACACAGCTAGCCCAAGCCAAAAAACCTCCAATGCAAAGACCAGCAGTGTAAGCAAATGAAGTATACAAAGTGGCTTAATATTGTAAAGTGTAAATTAAGCAGAGTAATGTTTATAATGGTAGATCTCTTCTGAACCTGATCTGTATGAGGGAGTATTGTAACTGACACAACACTTGTATGAACACGTCCAGATTTCTTTGTCACATGAACTCACAGAAGAAGAAGAAGAAGAAGAATGTCAATAGTGTCAAATAGTAGAATGTAATTCTATAATAATTCTACAACTAGGAAGTGGTAGAATGCAACCTGCACTCGGTATATCCCACTTTCAAAATTTAAGTTTCCACATACACCAACTCAAAATATTGATGCCCTAGCTTTCTAGAAAATAAGAAATTGTATCAGAAGTAGTTTCTGTAGGTTCAATGTGAATACATGAATACCCAAATGGATTTTCCTTCACTATCATTCATATTTCCAAATAGGTTGTGCCGAGTAACAATCAAGTTTGTGCGTAAAGAAAGCTAAAAGCCTAATCACCTTGTATTCCTTCAAATCAGACTCTGCCACATCAAGGACCTCAAACCTCCACCCATAATTCTGTGAATACTTGTCACACCTGGAATAACAGAGAAGTTAATGTAGGAAAAAAGATCAAATACCAATACAATAAAAATGTGTCATATCTTACCACTCACTTTTTAAATGTCCATTGCAAATTGAGAGGCTTCATCTTCTCCAGTCGTCCCTGAACAACACAAGGATTGACTAATACACGGGTTTCTCATTGGAAAAATCAAGAAAATCTTTGACTACTCAAAAGGGGGGAATGGAGTAGAAAGGGTCACTGTTATACTATACATGTTTTTACTTCCAAAATGCATCTGTGTTCATCTGCATCGTCCTTGGATAGTAAGTGCTTGAGAAGAAGATATTGTAACCTCTTTTCTTCCACCATAGTTGGTTCAACTCTTGAGATGCCACTTCTTTCATGTGTTTGTCATCCTGAGCAACGTAATCAAATGTAGAATTGTAGACCATATCAAATGTCATCAGAAGATGCAGAAGAAATATATTTCAGCATATCACTGTCTACTTCATCGATCATACTGCTACTCAATGATTTTAAATAAAATGAATCCAAAACCTTCTAAAGAGTTTGCTCTTGCATTTTACAAATAAAGTTTTTGAGCAAACGGATAGTTGAGGCCTTCTTCAAAGAGATCAAACATAGTAGTAATCTACTGATTCAAATAAATCACAAATTTATGAAATTAAAGATGAAGTATTAGAATTTACAAACCTGAAGTTCCTCCATCAACGTCTCTTAGATACAGAGGCACCTTTTTACAGTAGAAGATTCAATAGTAAAACCACAACTACATCCTTCATATCTGTGGTCTTACTGCAAATTAATTATAAAAAATTCATTAAAATGGAGATTTAGGGAGCGAAGCGAAAACATCTGCCTCCATGAACAAAGCAACTCCCCATAAGAATGAGCACACACCGAAATAAAAAACTCAAAACATTTGGGAGTAAACTTGTTGAGAGAACTTATTTCAAATGGAGCACTTACAATAGAAGGAAGGAACTGGTGTTTGAGTAGTTGAACGAGCAGAGAATCAAGCACGAATCGCCGAATGATGTGGAAATGTGCGTTTTCAATGATGGCTTCTTTCCTGTGCTGGATGCTGAAGCCAGACCAAAGAATAAATGACGGAGCTAGACAATATTTGCCACTAACTCTGCAGTCTCCGTCCGAACCTATATAGCAGCATCAACTCTAGCATTGGTGAATTGCCACTGCAGCTGCTTGTTATTCAATAACTTCAATTCACGTGCATCATTAACCCAGCTTTCCCCCACTTATACTCTCCTCATATCAGCAACAAGGTTCAAAATAGAAGGTGTACTGCAAACATCAATCTGTGTCCTCACACTCTAAGATAACCACACTATAGGTGTACTAGCAATTTGATCCCGCGCATATTAGACTTACATCTACTCACTCATATTAGACAGAAGAAATTTGAAGATTATAATGAAATGACTGAGAATAATAATTTAGTTCAGTACCTAGGGATATCAATATCTCTATTCTGAAGCAACAAATCAACTGCAAAATATGCTTATCTACCTAATGAACACGAACCTATAACACTGTCAATTAAAGTAAGCTGAAGTTCCAGAGATCAGAAACCTAACTTTGAACTACACTAAACTTTAAAAAAATGAACACGCACATAAGTAGATCAGATAAAAGAAATGCAAAGGTTAAAAAAATATTTCGATTTTGCAAAAAAAACTTACATGAGAGATACATATACGCAATTACTCACAGGAGATGTCAGTTCCTTGCGGGACACTTCAATTCCTCGCCGGGTATTTCAGTTCCTCGCTGCTACCGCTTGTGGTGACTTCAATTGCAGCTTTATCGAAGACTCGAAACGTCGGGCTTCAATTGCTGTGTCGCCAGAGTTTTCGATGAACAGAGAACTTCGGCTCTTCGCCGAACAAGAAGCACGGTTCGTCGGAGAAGATGCACCGCGCCAGAGAGATATCGGACGCAGTGGCCGGCGGTAAGAATGGAGAATTTACTTTGAGTAGCAATATGAATGTGCAGTTAAGCAATCATTTTGGAGTGGGAATGGTATGATTGAACAGTTCCATTAAGTTAGTATTTCTCTTTTCCTCCCTAGGCTTTGCTGACTTGTGATTTTTCAACCACAGTTACTTTGAATTCGGCAACTATATACACCCTCCATCCCACGAGTTTTACATATTTATTTCTTTTTAATTCAAACTTGTTAAACTTTAATCCTATATATAAATTAATATATTTATAATAAAAATATTATGCGTGATACCGTTAGATTCATCTTAATATTCATTTTCTAAATATTAATTTTTATGCCTAATTGTTATATGTAGCTACAGTTATTGACGGTCAAACATGATTATTGAACAAAGTGTAAAATTAAATATGGCATTTAAATATGGAGGGGGATACTATTTAAAATCAGTTCGAAACACTAGAAACTCTATGTTATACTAGTTATAAATAGTTGAAAGTAATTTTTTTTATAAAATTAGTTTCGAATCATTAGTAAAAATATAGTATTAAAAGTTTTCATGTTTTGTGAATAAAGCTCTGGTCTGGTGAGCTAATTTCTTGATGAACGATCAAAATTAAACTAAATAGAATAAAATTATTGAAGTGGAAATAAATTGGAGAGAACAAAACCTAACTCTCTCTCCCTCTCTTTTACGCGTCAGCCAACATTCTACTTTTTTGAAATTCTTTCTAGAGGGATGGTGCTCATGAGATAGGAATTCCAAACTAGCATAATAAAATTGACAGTTCATTCATTTGTGACGTTAAAAGAAGACCACTAATTTCACATTTCATGGTGTACTAATACCTCGCAAAAAATTAAACTCAAGTTGTAATGTCATTGCTTTGAGTGAAAATGCATTATACTAAAACACTGCAATGTACCCAACAAAAATGTAATTACATGTTTAGATGTAACATATAATGTAGGAGGTGTAGCAAAAAAAATTTATGCTTGTTAGTGTACCAATATTCACTGCACTATAAAATGTAATGAAGTACTATCGCATGTTAAGGTGTAGCGATTGATATAAGAAGTGTAATAAATTTCACTACACTTGAGAATGTGTTTAATTTCCCTACACTTTTCATATGTGTAACTAAAATTGTGTAACTAATGGACTCTTTTTTTGTAGTGTAATGTTCTCAATTGATTCCAACATATTATTAGTCGGTTTAAATGAATCAACAATGAGTTAACCTTTCTAGTGATGATAATGTTACTATTTGGAATCGGGGAACATAGAAAACAACGACGGTAGAAGGGATAATAAGTATGGTAGGATTGGTAGTACTCGGAACATGGTGGAGGAGGAGGTGTTGGAGAAAAAAAATTAAAAGTTTAAAACATCAATTTAATTTCAAAATTATTAAAATTATGAATTTTTAACTTTCGATAACTGTTGACTAGTCAGTCAACTTCATTAAAACGTGGTATATGTCTGGAAAAGAAATCAATTGATAACATTTCAAAATAATTTAAAAACATTTTTAAAATATGATGTAAAAGAGAAACGAAATCCATAATTTTACCTAATTAAAGCGGGCACCTAAATTTTTATTTTCTCCTTGTTTTAATTGGATGGAAGGAATATGATGACAAATATGGTTTAAATGAATCAACAAAATTTCGACTGCGATGAAGAGTGGAGCGAGACAACTATCTGAATTTTTGGGAAAATATGACAATGTGACAATTTAGTAGTCCTACGTTTTCACCTTTATTACAAAAGACTTGCAAAAGCCAATCATGGACTCCACATGGTTGTGTCTAATTTAAAATAGTAATTTCATCCGAAGAAGTACTCCTACTATAATTCCTCTTTTAACTTAGTATTGATATACTTATTTAAAATAGAATCCGTCTCTTGAAAGACGGTCTTTCCATAACTTATGGAAACATCAAGGTTTAAACTGTAAATTTGAAGAAGAATGAAGTCCTTATATAACCCTCAATTCTTTGTTATGTGCAAATATAACCTCGAGTTTTTTGAAAGTGCGGCTATACCCAACATCATTGAAGTGAGCAGTTGTACCCAAAAAATAGGAGGAAAAAAGGGGTACTCGGGTGTAAGTTTACATATTTTGGCCGACCACGGGTATATATGCACTTTTGAAAATCAGCATGGATACATTAGCACTTTTGAAAAACTGAGGGTTATATTTGCACTTTCCAAAGAACTGGGGTCATCTAAGCATTTTACTCTTTGAAGAAATTAAAATAAAATTTTTGGGTTATATTAATCGGGTCATAAACTTATCATTCCTACATGTTGCATAATAAATTTTTAATATTACAACTAAAACTTTTTTACTTTTCTATAATTTTAATTCAACCTCGTCTTTCTAGGCATATGAAAGACGGTATTTCCCAAAATTTTGCCTTTTAAATAATACTTCATTTAATATATTCTATTTTGGCAAAGTCTTGGGAAAGACCGTCTTTCCATAGGCTTAGGGAAAGACGGGGTTTAATTAGAATAATAAAAGGTAAAAGGGCTTAGTTGCAATATTAAAATTTTATTATGCAACATATAGTAGTTATAAAGTTTATAATCTGATTCATGCAACCCAAAATTTGTATCTTCATTTCTTCTAATTTACACTTTAAACCTTGGTCTTTCCATGGCTTACGGAAAGACCGTCTTTCAAGAGACGAACTCTTCTATTTTTATATCAAATAACATAAAAAGTAGATTAATATTATGTATTTGTTTTATTTAATATTTATTAAGTTTAATTTCAACTATACTTTTTTTAATGGCATACAAAAAAATAACATGATAATAATAAGAGAGTGGAAAAAATAATAATTTTAATTATTTAAGGTAGGTGAGAACATGATGATTGTTGTTTTGGATATTTTCAAATGTTGTTTCATTTGACCGAATTCTTGTGCTTGGCTTTGAACATATTTCAGGAGCTCCGGAAGTGAAATATCAAGGATGCTACTTAAATTTTAATCCTCATGAGTAATTCAGCCTACGTAGAGTATAATAAAATACAACTTGCTTCAATCCATTATTGGCGAAAGGAATATTTGTGATTATAGTGATACGTGGTAATAAGGGAAATGTGCTTATAAGTTGAAATGAGGGAATACATTAGGAGTGGCAAAATAGACCCGTAACCCGCGGGTCAAGCGGGTTATCTAATTTTAAACCCGTATGGGTATGGGTAAAATGGG
>JAULKM010118486.1:0-21435 GCA_032355605.1 Rubia tinctorum | reverse complement strand
TGTGAATGTTGTAAGTCAATACAAAATATCTTCTCTAAGGCCGAGGACTACGAAATCCATTTCAATGTTGGAGGCGGGCCTTTAAAAGCATGAAAATAGGCGCGGGATCACGAGTTTTAGGTCATATTTTTCAAGATTCTAGAACAATTACTTCCTAGTTTTAGTTTCGATCTTCAAACTTTGTCTCATACTCCTCTTAGCCAAGCGCCAACTCCGTCTTAGTCTCTGTCAAAAGCTAGTCCCCATCATCCTATCAGTCATGGTAACAGATTGAGTCTTTATCTTTCGGTAGCTGGTTTGACTCTTTGTGATCGAACAAAACAAGAACAAGATTTATCATAGTAAAAGTAGAGCTAGACTGCATGATTGTCTTGTACAAGAAAGAAAAATTAGAAGGATTCTAGCTAAGAAGGAGATGCAAGCTTTCTTTCTATTTCTGCTATTGAATGCCATAGGTTAGCTTGCGGAGCGGTATACCGGAAAAAACCTTCATAAGATAATAAGAGTTTTATATACTCTTACAAGTGAACTGGACAACTAAGGTGGATTAATAACATACTACTATAAAATAATAGATGCTTAGTCTCTACTTGATGTGGTCGGATTGAGAAAGCGAGAAGATAAATAAGGTGTGTAGCCGGTATAAACATGGGAATGAATGTGAACCAATTGTTGACAAAGATGATTTGATTAGCTTGGGAGATTGTATCAATCCATTTTATGAGATCACAGGGCTCGAAGCTAATCTTGGAAAAGACACAGTCTTCTTTGCTAGGGTTGAAGATAGAGACAAGGAGTCTTGAGATTCTAGGGTATGTTCTAGAATGATCAGCTAGTTGGATGACAACTCTGATTTTGTGCAAAGTGCCTAGATCTAGACTTTCATACAAAGAATATGACATCACATTAATAGAAGCACCTAAGTCTAGCATGGCTTTGTTACCACATTTCTCTCGTTTCTCACAAGCAATTATAAACATTCATGGATCATCGCAATTAAGGGGTTAACTCCTCATCCAAAATAGCCGAGACACTTTCACTTTTTTTACTCTTTCTTTTGCTTTGAAATTTTTGTTTCCTATTGAAATTGCACAATTCTTTAAGAAATTTATCATAACTAGGAATATGATTTATAGCATTCAAGAGTGGAATATTTACCTCACATCTACGAAAGACTTCGTATATGTCTTTGGTGTCCTCCTTGGTCCTTCTATCCTTCAAGGCCTCCGAAAATGATGGTTTCGACTTATGGATAGGGATCTCCACTACTTTGGACTTCTTGCAAGGAGGGGATGAGGTTTCAGGATTTGATCCCATCCTTGGCACAAATCTCTCTCCCTCCACTTCTTCTCCTTCATTCCTCTTTTCATTGGCTAACCTGCTGGCCTTCTTCTCTTCATCTTCTTCATTTTCAACCACCCGCTCAACAACAACCTTGCCTTGGGGCTCTCTCACTTACTTTACACCTCTCAATGAGATGGCACTCACATTTTGATGAGGGTTGGGCTTCGGTTGAGATGGAAGTTTTTTCGAATCTCTAGCCTCCATTCGACCCAAGATTTGAGCTATTTGGCTCATTTGCGTCTCTAGATTTTTGATACTAAAGTCGGTCTTCTCTTGATACCTCTCAATATTATCAGGACAAATAGTTAACTTCCCAATAGCTTGCATGATCTCTTTGTTTGACATCCCCAACCTTTTGCCTTAATTGTGGGGCTTATCACCAAGACTTACGGGTATTGCAGTTGTTGTGGCCGGTATAGTTGTTGAGAGGGGCAGTAAGGTTGAAAATTTTGGCCACCTTATGCATTCCCATATCAAATATTTTGGTGAACTTGGTTGGCTGCATTGTGAGATCAGTTTTGGTAACCTCCGCCTCTTTGGTAGCCTTGGTACCCTTGATTTTGTTACCCTTGGTTTTGGTACCCTTGGTCTCCTTTCCATCCCATAGCACTTACTTCCTCCGCATAATCTTCTTGCAAAGTCGAACATGAATCTATTAGATGTGGAGAAGAACAAATCTTACACTACTTTGCATGAGGTTTTGCCCCGGTCTGAGTCATCAATGCCTTGACCATAGAAGTAAGATTTGACACTTGGTGTTTAAGCTTTCCATGGTTGGAAGAAGCACTTGCATTGTTGGGATTTTTCCCCCTCAAATAGGCCCTCGAGCTAAGTTTTTCGACTCCTCAGCAAGCTCCTCATAAAGCTCCATAGCTTCAGTAGAGGATTTGGTCTAAAGAGAACCACCACATGCTCCCCTCACTAGTGTTTGGTCTTGATCAAGAAGACCATTGTAGAAGTAGCGGACTAAATCCCCGTCCCAATAACCATGATACAGACAACTCACAAGAAGCTTTTTGAACCTCTCCCAAAAGTCGTAGGAGGATTCCTCATGCCATTGGATGATGTTGCTTATGTCCTTCTTCAAGATTTTAATTTTGAAGCTGGAAAGTATTTAGAGAGAAACTTCCTATTCAACTCAATCCATGAGGTAATGCTCCAGGGTGGAAGATAATGGAGCCAATCTCTTGCGGCATCTCTCAAGGAGAACAGGAAGGCTTTCATCATGCAGAGTTCCTCGTTTACTCTCTCGGGAAGCATCCCACTACACACCATGTAGAAATCAAGAAGGTGATTGTTAGTATCTTCCCCTTGCCTAAAAAAAAGGTTGGTAGCAAATGTATCAATCCGGACTTCAACTCAAAATGGCCATGAACTCCAACCACCGGATATGTGATGCACATTGGTTGGTGCTATAGATTGGGAGCCATAACCTCCCGCATTGGAATTTGCCTCACCGGGATGTTCTTCCCTTAAAGGGAAGGATGTTGAGGTGCTCCTCCTGGAAATTCACCTTCTTTCTCCTTGGAATGATCCATTATGGTAGAACATGTCATAAAATTGTCACTAGGAGGGTTGTTATTCACACTTTCCAATGAAAGTGTCCTAGCCCTTTACCAATTCAACTCTAGCTCGGGGTCGTAGTGTAAGGGTTCTTGTGAAAATGATCGAGTATGAACCATAAACCAAGAACTCGAACAATACGTAGCCAAACAAAGATCAAATAAAAATAAAATAAAAGTACACTAACAAGTATTCACAACTAGCACATATTCATACATAACACGCTCAAACACTTAAAAATATACGCCCTATCCCCGATAGCGGCACCAAGATTTGGGAGGTTGTTGTCGTCCTCTCAAAGTTACTATTTATAAGCACTAAAGTGCTCTTAACTACAACTAAGTAGATAATGGCAAGTCGAGGTCGTCTACGGAGACAAGGGATTTTCCCAAGTGTTAGCTCATATAATGGTAAATTATACGCTAGATATAGAGATATGCATATGTATAAAAGCACATAAAGAGGGAGGTTTTTGGATTGGTTTTTCTAAGTTATCAATTTAAAGATAAGTTACACTACCAAAAAATACAAGTATACTAATTAAGCAATAATAACTGAAACTAGGTTAAACACGTATTACGGGACCTTGGGGGCAATTGACTTATACTTCCAAGCCTTCTATCTATCATTGAACATATAACCTATTCAACACATTTATTACTTATTTTGAAGATAAATCTTCTACTCTTCTTTGATAGTAGTTTACAAGAGTGAATTCGACATCTCTCGCTAAACCTCACTAAAGACCCCTTTAGTCGTTCAATGCCTAAATGTATCTCATTAATAGCATTAAGTACAAAAAATCAACAAGCTTGGTAACACTTATAAACACTACACCGTGTCTAAGCATTGAAAAAATTCATGCATTTATACAAGAGTAGTCGAGAATGTTCAACGTTCATAAACCTCTTTCATTTGCTGCACAAAATAAACATGACAAGAAATTTGATATTTTCACATTTATCTAGCATTCGTAAAATTATCAACAACATTAGAAGCTCTAAATCATGCTCTTGGATTTCATATCAAAAAATAAAGAATTAGCCAATTTCTCCAAACCCTAACACAATATCATACAAGCAATTCATATACTTAAACTTCCAATATCATATAAATGTATTCAATAACCCAATTCAAGCAAAATAAATACACAATAGCATAGCACTAAATAGCTTACTTATAGATCTCAAGACATGGGCTTGGAAGCCTTAATTAATTGCTCGTGAGGTTATGTTTAGCTATTAGAACCCATGCTAATTAACAAAATAAAATCAAACATTAATTCAAGTAGAAACTGAGATAGAAAAGATGGAAAACCTAGGGTTTTGAGGTTCAGAATTGGGAGAGAAAAACTGAGGAAGAAGGAGAAAAGTAATGAGTATTTATAGTACTAAAAGTCCAAAAAGTAAGTCTGGGGTGACGACCGTCGCGACTCGCGACAGCCAGAGTACTATGTCCTCACATGACTTCTTCTCTTTGGTCTTAGTGTATTTGTCTCATTTTCCTTTCTTCAGGTCGTCAGAATCTTCATTGTCTTCAAAATGGAGTCTTCAAGGTCTTCAAATCTTAAACAATTACCTCGTCTCATGGAATCCTTGTTACAAGTGAAAAAAGAGATAAAGTCACCCTTAACTCTAGTAATAGAATTTCAAGGTAAAATAGATTATCCAGAGGCCTCAGACTAGCATGATGCATCACCCCTTGCACGGGGCCATAGCCTCATTCCAGCGTCGTCATCCTTGGCACAGGTCGTTTCCCTTGTATCGGTGCAATTTGTGTAATCCGACGCGGGATATTGGTTGGCACTCCATTTTTGCTCCTTTTGATCTGCGTTCCACGTCATTTGGCATGCACCGTCGGGTAGAAACTCATTTTTCTCAGTATCTCGGTGCATCCCACATCATTCTTCACACCCCGTGGGGTGGTTTTGGAATTTATGACATGAAACGGCGTAGGCCATGTAAAACAGAACGTTCTGCTCCCATACTTAGTCGAGAAAAGCAATCAAAGAGTTGTTGCCGAAGAAACCACCAAGGATAATCCACAAGATTCTCAACTTGGTTGTATCTAAGGATAACTCGGATTCTCAACTTAGCCACAACAAAGGAAAATACCATAGGATCCTCAACATAGTTTCCATTTTCTCTCATTTTTCCTAGGAGCCCTTTCGGGGTTTCATGCTCACATTCACACATGTTCAGTTCACAATCTCACCTTTTTCCACATGGCCTCTCATTTTTACTTTGTCCTTTCGACCTATCCAGGCATTCCTTTCCATTTTTTCCCAAGTTGCCCTTTTGGGTTTCCAACTTAGTCTGATATTATTTTTTTCAATTTTTCAAAAAATTATAATGTATCACCAAATGACCCAAAGTTGGGATTGATATTACTAAAAGATAGTGAAAAAAGGAAAAATTACACCACCAAAGTGTTCATCCGAAAACATTCGCAACAAAGTGATGATAACCTAAAGATCAAATAACCAAAGATTCTACCAACCTCCCAAAACCAAAGAAACAACAATTAGAGTAACACCAAAAACACGATAGAATCCCACGATGAAAACTCCTAAGTGTTTTGTTAATCCCTCCTCTATACTTGAAATACAATGGATTAATAAAAACCATGAGCGGCAAAGATAAAAGTAGTGAAGCTCACTCAAATAACCTCGAAGGGTCCTTCCTCAAGTGTCGAGTCCCGTGCCTCCTTCTTCTCTCTTCTTGACGCATTTCTTGCATATCAATTAGAATTGCATCTCTGAAACCTTAGAGCTTTAAGATATGGAACATCTCGATCAATCGTTCAATGGCTTCTTCATAGACATCTAATTTCTCATCTACAATGACGAACTCCTCCTTCATCTCCCGCTCAATGGACTCCAACCTAGACTCCCAAGTATGTACGGTACCCTCAATGGAACTTAGCCTACTCCCAAATTATTCCAGCTGCAAGCTTATTCCGCTCACAGCATGGCTGATGTCCAGAATAATTTGGGTAGAGCTTGCAAGCTATTCCCTGAATATGTGGAATTTCTCTAGAACATCTGCGGATATCTGAGTACGGCTAACCATTTCCCTAAGTGGGGTCTCTCTTTCATCCTCCTCGACATCTATATCTGAGATTGATAGGATTATTTAGAAATACTTCTCAAACCTTCGATCAGGAGCTTTGAAAAGGCCCCCCAACACTGTATCCTGGTTGATAGATGTACGCTCTAGCTGGGGGAGAATCATGAAATTTCAAACCAAGGAGCCACCATATAGCCTTACAAATAGATCCTCTGAAGTCGCGGGGGCAAACAACCCCATTTTTTCTAGCCTATCAATCATGTACCGTGTCCTTGAACGACCCAAATTAGCCACCTCAAACATCGAGAGAACTGGATGGCCTAAGTGTTGGGCTAGAAATCCAACCATGCCTCCTATATGAATTTTTGCACCTTTCTTGTGTCCCATTAAAAGGCACTCATCCACGAAAGGTGCAATCATGTTGGAGTAAAAATTTCCCCCTGGAGTCATCGCCTAAATGATTTGGACATCCAACCCCGGACATTGTGAGATTTTTCCATGACAGAATAGTCCTATAGTTAACAATAGTTGAACGTAACGTAATTGTGGGAGAACAATCGTCGTGGTCTTGAAAAGGTGTTTCCTCTCCATGCCCGAGTGGAATCTACAAAAGTTGCTTAACGAGAATGGAAGGCCAGGTCGGTGTGTCCTTGGATTCTCTTTCTCGTACTTCCACCCGAATGCTTAGGTAATGTCCAGGTGCGACATAGTTTACTTAGTGTCATCCAAGTGGAATCAGATGAGTCTCCTCCCCTCACTGTCCCTCATTTATACCAAAGTTCCTAACAATTCTAAAGTCCATCGAATATAGGTCTTCGAGTTCTTGTCCAAGAAACCCTCTAGGCTTATCCAATTGAGCAAGTATGTGATGGGCTCGAGTAGGCCTCGAGCTCCCAAAGTCTCCTAGCAAGCGAACTTTATTTCCAAGATGGTACTCTTCGGGCATCTTAGGTACCTCCACCTCTAGGATGCACCCTTAAAAAATTTGGTCCAACCCATGAATTCACTAATGACAACTGTGAGGTTCGGAGGAAGGGAAGCTTGCGACTCTCATCTCCCAATCCTGGCCGGCTTCTTTCTCTTTGTCAACCTGGGAAGTTGTTCCCTTTTTTGACATTTTCCTCTTTTGGAGCCGTCCAATTCACAACAAGAAAAAGTGGTAATGCAAAAATAGCCAAAAGCATGCATTAATATTCATTCAAATAGAAAATTCCTCCTAAATAGCCACAACATTTCAAATCATGTTATCTCAACATAAAGGCTATTCAATCAAGAATCATTCTTTCTAAACAATCAACCCATGAACAACCATAGCACCCCATCAATAATATTATGCAATCAAGAATCATCCCTCTTAAATCATCACAATTAATGAAGATCACACCATCAAACAAAAAGAATAATACACCCACCCCCACAATTAATTTAGCACAAGATCACCAAAAAACCCAAAAAATTCCCAAAAACACTTCAATATATTTTCAAGATTAAAGCTCCTCATCATATCAACATCATGCTAAACAAAGAAATTAAACATAGAGCTCAAACGATTGCCTGGAATTTGAAACCCATAGATGAAGAATCCACACAAGAAGGAATAAATGCTATTTTTTTAGAAAAGTGGCTCAAATTTTGAGATATACCAAGGATAAGTTAGAGTGAGTGTTTTTGAGAGATTTTGATGAGCTAAATGAATCATATGGGTGAGGTAATGTACTATAGATCATTATTTTTGGCCAAACATATGACTCAAAAAGAGGTACCAATGAGTTAAGGATGACATTTTTTAAATTAGTGAGTGAGTGGGACAAAAGAACCAATCTATTTTTATATAAGGGAGGTGTTGATGCACTATTTACACCAACACTTGAGGGAAACAAAGGCTATTCTGAATTAATGAGCCAAAATTTTCATGTTCTAGATTAAAATTAAAATTTTGAAAATCTGAATTTTCAGCCCAAAAATAGCAGCACATGAAGCCTGACACAAGGCACCCCTCATGCTAATAGCTCAGCATGACTCTTTCTGAAACTCAGCATTTGCAATTCCAAGCAGAATGAGCTGTACCAGAGTTGAGCATAAAGCACCCTGTTTCTAATCGAGTGTGCACGAGGTTATATTTGTAAATAATGCCTTTCTCCCCCTTTCCTCCCTTTTTCAAAGAAAATTGTAACCCAAAAAACCCAATATTCTTTCACTGAAAAAGAACGAGACTCAAACTCAAATTCATCAATCAATAAAAGTTTCGTCCCAAAAACCTTTGTCACACTAAAACATGCAAAATATGTCGACTAAAAGCATGTCAAGAAAAAGGAAAGAAAGACCAAGTATCTTTATTGTCATCATCACGATTTATTTCTTTTTCTTGCATTTTAATTGAAGGCACCTACCGTTAGGTCTCCAGTGTTGCCATCGGCAACTTCACCCACGATGACGTCCTTGTGAATAGGTCTCCACGAGGAGTCATCCTTACCTTTAAGTGTTTTTCTTGCCAAGAAGAGTGAGTATCCATTCATAGCCATTACCGAGCCCTTAGCCATTTTCCTGGGTTTAGGAGGTGGTTTAGGGTGTTTTACGTCCTCACCACTTCCCACAACCCACTGCATGTTATTGAGCATAGAAAAACAATCTAGGACAGACAAGTCATCACTAACATCATGAAAGGCGATATTTTAATCGATATGATCATCATAGTTAAAGTGCATGGGGGGACTTATTTTATCATTCTCACAATTATAAAAAATCTTATCAATTTTCTATCTTCATCACTATCATCAAGAGTCACATCAAGGATATCATCACCGTCATGCAAGATTCACCATGTTGAGTATGTTCATCACACAAAGTTATGCCTTCACACACAAGAGGGGGATTAGGTGAATCATACCATACTTGTAAATATAAAAACCTACTCCAACCATTTCATCCTCTAAGGTTAGCGTTCCCAAATTAACATCAATCTGAGTCTTGATGTTTTAAAAAAAGGTCTCCCAAATAAAATTGAGGGTACACCACCATTGTGCACTACGTCAAGGACGTAAAAGTCTGCCAGAAACACCAAATTTCCCACTCGGACCATTACATCCTTCGCTAGTCCACGAGGACTAGCTTAGGAGTGATAGGCCATTTGGACAATTACCTTAGTTTCTTTAAGTTCACCTATTTCTAGGTTCTCATAGACGCATGAAGGTATGACATTAATAGAGGCTTCTAGATCAATCATAGAATTTTTTACCAATTTACCACCAAAAGAAATAGGAATTAAAAACATGTCAGGGTCATCACATTTTGTAGGTAATTTTCTATGATTAAGAGTTGTGACTTCACTTATTTCACTTTTCCTATTTTCCTAAAGCGCGTATTCCTCTTTTTTGTGCATGTGTCTTTCAAAAATTTAGCAAAAGAGGGACCAAGTTCAACCAAGTATAAGATTGGGAAACTAACCTCAACCTTCTCAAATATTTTTCGGATATGGTCCTCATTGGTTGCCACCTTTGGCAATCCCCTAAGTGCATTAGGGAAAGGTGGCGGGAGATTAACCCTAGCTTCGGGTGTTGGAAGCTCCTTGATGGGTTCCTCTATAACCAATTCTTTCTCTTCCAAGTTGGTTTTATTAATATCTAAGACCAAGTCATCCTTTTGTAGGATTTTCCTCTCAAGCCCATGCACCTTCTTCTCGCTTCTCCACTTCAAAGCACTTACATTCCTAGGATTGACCTATGGTTGGGAAGGAAGCTTGTCGGACTCTTTGGCTTCAAGTTATCTTACAGAGATGGCAAGTTGCCTGACTTAAACCTCAGGATTCCTGATGCTTGAGAATGCCCTTGTCCTAAGATCTTCAATCTCTCGCCTTGTACGCTCCCCAAAAACGTTATACTTCTTAGCCAATTGAGAGATTTCTTTAAGAATTTCCTCTCGGTTTGACTTTTAAGCGAGGTATTGTTGTTGGAAGACCCTTCACCCCTAAGATAAGGTTGAGGTGGAGCTTGTCCACCTCGGTTGTACCCTTGTGGTTTGACTTTTAAAGCGGGGTATTGTTGTTGGAAGACCCTTCACCCCTTAGATAAGGTTGAGGTGGAGCTTGTCCGCCTCGGTTGTACCCTTGCATTTGGTTTTGCTCGTGGCAACGGAAGTTGGGGTGATTGCGGTACCTCGAGTTGAAGGTGTTTGTGTAAGGATCTTTCCTTTTATCATTCTCCTTATGGAGGAACAATCCGTATCAGCCGATACGGGCCGTCAACTGGCACTCCATTTTTTCCCTTCTGATTTGCGTCACACATCGTTTGGCATGCCTCGTCCACTAGAAACTAATTTTTCTTAGTATCTCGGCGCCCTCCACATCTTTGTTCATACCTCGTGGGCTGGTCTTGGCATTTTTGACTTGAAACAGCACTGGCCATGTAAAATGGAACATCCTGCTCCCTCACTTACCTAATTTTTGGAGTGAAAAGGTGACTTGAACTGCACGGTCAACCGGAAAGGGCACGGTCCATGCTGGAACTTAGCATGGCTCGTGTCGGGTGAAATGGGCTGTGTCATTTGGAATAGGCCATGCTGGGCTTAACCTTGTGTGGTCCATGCTAGTTGTGGGTCGTTTGGTCGGCTAACTTGTTTGCTCCGCTACTGGTGAACTGTTGATCTGATTTTGAGGTTCTTGTAGTTAATTTTATAGCACTCAAGAAGAAAAATCGAATATTTCCACCTTAAAGGGATGATTCTCCTTGGAGTTTTCACAGAACTCCGTGAATGCTCTAACAAAAATCCATATGTTTCTTCCTTTGCCTTCTTAAACTTCGAATCTATCTTTCTTGCTCCCAATTCCATATACTACAATACTTAGAGTAAGTGGCCTTCAATCTACTACCATGCTTGCAAATGGCCGTCGACATATTCTATCATCCTTCGGTATGGCCTTCAAATATCTACTGTCACTTTCACGGGTGACCTTCTACAAAAGATAATGAAAAGGTACTCACGAACAACCTACTAATGAGATAAAAAAAAGATCTAGGTGGCCTTGAATACAAATTTTCCATTAGCTTCAATTAATTCTAAAAAACTTGTGATTTAGACAAGAAAACAGATAACGGCCTTCTAACCCCTTTGTTGTTCAAACCTAAAAAACCTAGCAATCAACCAAACAAAATATGATAATAAATGTAATAAATGCATCAGCTAACGCATGCATAATGGTGGACATCGATCCCATCCTTTGTTATCCAAGGGGTATTTAACAAGTTCCCTACCAAAGATTCACACACACTGTTCTCAATGTTTTGGACATTGAGACAGTGTCTAACGTCCAGAGGATACCTATAAGGCAATCTGAAGAAAATGGAGCATTTCTTCCAACTCCCATCGACAGGCACTTTACATGTTTTCTTCCCAACGTTATTGATCAAATTCTTCACCGTCTCAAATATCTAAGCGGTTGTTCACGGAACCGGTGCTTCTCTAGACTCTACTTTCCCATTGAACCATTTTATCGCCAAACGTCATGGATGATCCACCAGAAGAAACCTATGATGATCATGATATACAGTCTTACAACCATGCTTCAATTGGTGGTAATCGGTGTCATTCTCACAAACGGGGCATGCAAAATGGCCTTTTACTGGGTAACCGGACAAATTACCGTATGCAAAAATTAATCTTCAACACTCCTATCATATGTCTTCACATCCTCCTTAAATAACCGGGAGGTCATCACCGTACCTCTCAAAGTTACTATTTATAAGCCCTAAAGTGCTCTTAACAATAACTAAGTAGATAATGGCAAGTCGGGGTCGTCCATGGAGACAATGGATTTTCCTAAGTATTTGCTCATATAATGGTAAATACTACGCTAGATATAAAGATATGCATATATGTATATAAAAGAACATAAAGTGGGTGGGGGGGTTTGGATTGGTTTTTCTAACTTATCAATTTAAAGACAAGTTACCCTATAAAACAATACAAATCTACTAATTAAGCAACAATCACTAAAATGAGGTTAAACACGAAATACGGGATCTTGGGGGCGATTGACTTATATTTTCAAGCCTTCTATATATCATTGAGCATAAAACCTATTCAACACTTTTACTACTTGTTGTGAAGATAACTCTTCTACCCTTCTTTGATAGTAGTTTACAAGAGTGAATTCGACATCTCTAGCTAAACCTCATTAATGACCCCTTTAGTCGTTCAACGCCTAAAAGTATCCCATTAATGGAATTAAGCATGAAGAATCAACAAGCTTGGTAACACTTAGAAACACTACACCGTGTCTAAGCATTGAACCAATTCATGCATTTACATAACATTAGTCAAGAACGTTTAATATTCATAAACCTCTCCTATTTGCTACACAAAACAAACATGGTAAAGAATTCGACATTATCACATTTATCTAGCATTCATCAAATCATCAACCATATTAGAAGTTATAATTCATGCTCTTGGATTTCATATCAAAGGAAGGGAGAATTAGCTACTTTCTCCAAATCCTAACAAATAATCATACAAGCAATTCATATAATCAAACTTCTAACACCATTAATGGATTCAACAACCAAATTCAAGCACAATAAATACACAATAGGGAAAGCATTAAATGGATAGAAATTATTCTCAAGACATAGATAAGGAAGCTTCAATCCATTGTTCCCAAGGATATTAATACCCTAGATTACTAAAACACATAACTAATCTACAAAAACGAAGAAAAGAAGGAAGAAGAAATTAGGTTTTGAAATCTAGAAAATCGCAGGAAGAAGGAGAGAAAAAGTATATGCTGAAAAGAGAGGATACGGTTGGTATTTATAGTCCAAAAAAGAAGGAAAGACTTTCTGGCCACCCGCCTGTCGCGACTCGCGAGGAGACCATCGCTAGTTGCGACGCAACCCAGATTCAGCACCTTGATTTCTTTCTTCTCTTTATCTCAAGTCCTCCTCTTCACATCACTTTTATTTAATACTTTTAGTCTTCAAAGCTCAAAATAAGGTATTCAAATCCTCAAAGATAGTTTTCAAAGTCTTCAAACATTTTCCCTGTCACACAAAATTCCCTAGAAAAGTAATAAAAGCGTAAAGTCGCTCTTAACTCATCTTAGAGAATTCCAAGGAAAAATGCCACATGTAGAGCACAAAAGTGTACAAAATTGAATCCAAAAAGTCCCAAAATAACGGTATAAAATGGACACAATAGCATCTGGCACGGTTTTGCCAGCCAAGGCTAGTTTGTGCTGGCGCAGGCCATCGGTCATGGCACAAATTATGTTCTTTGTGCTGGCACAATCCATTTCAACCTAAATGGGTCATTGGCTTGAAATCCATTTTTGATTTTTTGAGCGCGCATCCCGTGTCGTTTGATGCGGTCCATCAGCTGGAACCGCATTTTGCTTAGTAAAATGGCACGAGCCGTGTCGTTCTTCACACCCCGTGGGCTGGTCTTGGCATTAGTAACTTGAAAAAATGAAGATCATGTGAAACGGAACGGTTCACACCCATACTTAGCCAAATTTTGGAATGGAACGAAGACATAGGGCACGGGAAACAGGGGTCGGCACGGTCCGTGCTGGAGGCTTCTGGCATGGCCCGTGTTACTTGGCACGGTCCATGCTGAGCACCAACATGGACCGTGCTAGGCTCCTTTCATTCCGGTTGGGCTGGCCTCGTGCTGGCTGTGCTAGGCTCCATTCGTGCTGGTCGGGCTAGCCTTGTGCTAGCCCTCGTGCTGGCCTAGTCTGGTTCGGCCGACTAATTTTTTTCTCTGCTACAGAAGAATAGAAAATCAGATTTGATAGTTCTTGTAGTCTATTTTTATAGTTCTCAAGAATATGAATCCAATGGTTCCACCTTCAAGGGCTGAATCTTCCCGGATCGTTCCCAGAACTCTGTGCAATCTCGGACAATACTTCTCCTGCTTCTTCCTTGGCCTTGTTGAACTCCGAATTCTCTTTTTCCGAGCTCAATTCCATCTACAAACACACTTTGGCGTCTGTGACCTTCAATCTACTACCATCCTTCTAAATGGCCTTCACTATCTTCTACCATCCTTGTGAATGACCTTCAAATATCTTCTACCACCCTCGCGGATGACCTTCTGCAAAGAGATGATAAAAAAGTACTCACGAGGAACCTACTAATGAGATCAAAAAGGAAGATCTAGGTGCTCGCAAATACAAAGTTAGTTTCAATTAAGTCTACAAAACTCAGGATTTAGACAAGAAAATAAAAAATGACCGTCTAAACCCTTTGTCGTGTAAACCTAACTAAAATTAGCAATCAATCAAAAAATGATAATAAATGTGTCAAATGTATCTGATAACGCATGTAAGGTTCACATCAATCCCTCCACACTTAAAGCTTTACTCGTCCTCGAGTAAACATAAACTAGAAAAGATCTAAGCGAAATGTAGCATGCAAAGAGTATTCAGCCAATACATTCAACTTATTCCCAAGCTACCATAGTTCCCCTAAAGATACTAAAGTAACCTAACCACCCAAAATATTATGAAGAAAAATATAAGTACAAATGATAAGTGTTGAACTAGCTTACTCCACCAAATAGTCCGCCAAAAGCAATCCAAGAGTAGTAGTAATTGAGGATAACTCGAGATTCTCAACTTAGCTACAACCAAGGATAATGCCGAAGGATCCTCAACTTAGTTTCCATTTTCTCTCATTTTTCCTAGGAGCCCTTAGGGGTTTTCATCCTAGAAGTCACACATGTTGAGCTCACCATCTCACCTTTTTCCACATGGGCTCTCATCAGATTCTTATTTTAGAATGATAGTGTCCCCAATGCATGTGGCCAAGGTGAAAAGGAAAGATAGAAAATAATGAAGAATCATCCACATTTCTTGTTTTGAAATTCATAACAAAGATTCTTGCAAAAATAAGAAAACCAAGAGTAGCATTGTTCTGTACAAGAATTTGATGACTATCATTCTAAAAAATTACCACCAAATATCAAACACAATCCAACAATCACAAAATTATCAAGATCCATTAACTCAAAATAAAAGTATCATTTCTTTATTGTCATCCTCACGACTTATTTGTGATAGGAGAGTTCATTCTCGGATTTGATCATCAAGGAGGGGATTTACATCCTTGTCTACTCCCAAATCCCCCCATTCTCGGTAAGGTTTCAACCTTTGTCTATTGACTAACCACTTGATGCCATTATACTCATCTTTTACCTCTATAACTCATTGATCATAAACCTTAGTAACCACATAAGGTCCTCCCCACATTGACATCAATTTAACCGTAAAAAGATGTAGCCAAGATTGGTATACAAGGACTTTTTTTAGGCTACCAAGAGTAGCATTTTTCTTCACTATTTTCTTATCATATTGTGCTTTTGTCTTTTCCTTGTAAATTAGTGCGGTGTCATAAACGTCACGCCTAATTTCTTCAAGTTCTTAGATTTGAAACTTCCTATGCTCCCCGACTTCATTTAAGTTCATATTCAAGCGTTTAACGACCCAGTGTGGTTTAAACTCAAGTTCTACCGGGAGGTGGCATCTCTTATACAAGAGAATCAGAAAAGGTGACATGCCTATGTGGGTTTTGTCTGCGGTGTGATAGGCCCATCATCCAATCTAGCACTCCAATATTTTCTAGACGGGTTTACCATCTTTTCAAGGATAGTCTTGATTTCCCAATTGGATATTTCCGCTTGGCTATTTGTTTGTGGGTGGTAAGTGGTGGATGTCTAATGGGTCACACCACATATTTTAAGCAAGGCTTCCATAACTTTATTACAAAAGTGACTACCTTTATCACTGATTATCGTTTGGGGTATACTAAACCATGAGAAAATGTTGGACTTCGGGAAACTCATCACAGATGCCGTATCATTGTTCTTTGTGGCTTTGGTCTCGACCTATTTAGACATATAATCCACCACCACTAGGATATAATAATTTCCATTGGACACAGAGAAAGGACCCATGAAATCCATCCCCACACATAAAAAATCTCAACCGGCATTGAGAGAAATTGGGCCATCTCATTTTTGAATGAGATATTGCCCATCTTTTGGCACCTATCACAATCTAGAATGAATTCTCGAGTATGTTTTAACATGTTGGGCCAATAAAGGCCACATCCGATACTCTCTTAGAAGTTTTTTTACACCTTAAATGTCCACCTACAGTGGAAGAATGGTAAAGTCTAAGGATTGGCTCCACCTAATCTTCGGAAACACATCTCCTAATCTCTTGATCAAAGTAATGTTTCCAAGGGTAGGGATCGTCCAAAAAATATTCCTTTGACCCATTCACTAGTTTGTCCTTCCTAGTTTGATTAAAGGAAGGGGGAAATTCCCCCGAACAATTGCTCATCGGGAAATTTTTCTCGAATGTGTTGCAACTTAGCCTTTTCCTTAATGAGATCTTGGTTCTCAAGGTTTGTAAGTCTACTCAATTGATATACCACTACATTCTCACTCCCCTTTTTGTCTCTCACCTCAAGATCAAACTCACTCAAAAGAAGTATCCACCTAATAAGCCTAGGTTTTTCTTATTTCTTAGTAATTAAATAGCGGAGATCTTCATGATCGGTATATAAAATTACCTTGGTGCCTAAAAGGTATTGTCTAAACTTCTCAAGTTTGAAAACAATGGCCAGTAATTCTTTCTCCGTAGTGGAGTAATTACGTTGTACATCATTAAGAGTCACTGACACATAGCAAATGACACGTGGTAGCCTTCCTACCCTCTGGTCTAATACTGCTTCTATGGCATAATCGTTTGCATCACACATTATTTCAAAAGGGAGGGACCAGTTTGAGGGTTGGATAATAGTGGCAGTAACAAGCATTTCCATCAAAGTGTCAAAGGCTTTTCTACACTCCTTATCAACAATGAAATCAACACCCTCTTGTAACAATTTTCATAAGGGAGAGGAAATCTTAGAGAATTCCTTAATGAAATGCCAGTAAAATCCCGCGTGACCTAAGAATGACCTAATGTCTATAACACAAGTAGGGTAAGAGAGGGATTTGATTGTGTTCACTTTAGCCTTATCCACTCCTAGACCTTGAGCCGACACCACATGACCTATAAAAATACCTTTTTCTACCATAAAGTGACAATTCTCAGAGTTAAAGATGAGGTTGGTGTCAATGCAACTTTCTAACACAAGTGCGAGATGATATAAGCATGAGTCAAACGAATCTCCATGAATGGTGAAATCATCCATAAAGACTTCGATGAAACGCTCCCTAAACTCTGAGAAGATACTTACCATGTACCTATGAAATGTACCTGATGCATTGCAAAGTCCGAAAGGCATACGCCTATAGGCGAAAGTGCCAAAATGGCACGTAAAGGCTGTTTTTTATTGATCCTCAGGATCGATGGCTATTTGGAATTATCCAGAATAGCCATCGAGGAAGTATTAGTGTGAGCGACCAGCCAATCTTTCAAGCATTTGGTCGATGAAAGGTAAGGGAAAAGATTCCTTGCGAGTTACAGCATTTAAACGGGGATAATCAATACAAACTTTCCACCCATTTTGAATACGGGTGGGGACCAAATCCCCATCCTTGTTCTCTACCATGGTCACCCCAATATTTTTTGGCACCACTTGACTGAGACTCACCCATTTACTATCGAAGATAGGATATATATCACCCCTGCCTTAAGTAGTTTAAGGACTTCACCTTTGACTACTTCCATCATTGGTAGGTTTAATCGCCTTTGAGGTTGGCGTAAAGGTTTTACATCCTCCTCCAATAATATACATTGCATGAAATTTGATGGGCTTATACCTTTGATATCTGCTAAAGTCTAACCTATGGCTCCTTTGAATTTCTTAAGCACCTTAACCAACCTATTCTCTTGGTCACTAGGAGCTTAATAGAAATAATCACCGGTAATGTCTCATCCTCGCCTAAGAAAGCATATTTCAATTCTTCGGGTAAATGCTTAAGTTCGACTAGGGTAGTTTCTCTATTAAACTTTGTCTCAGGTATCACTAGGTCATCTAGGTTCTTGGGCAAGGTCTGTATGTGAGTATCAATTTTGGGATCAACCTCCTCCACATTCTCAACTAGACTGGTGTTCCTATCATCAACATGATCATCGTTTAAGGGGTAATCATCTATAGCTCCGTTCATAGCCCTATAAAAAAACTCTTGCATAATAACCTCAAGATCATCACTCATAAAGGAAGAAGACTCATTAAAGACACAATTCATATTTTCATACATGCTAAACTCCACAATGCAATCACCACACTCTAATGTTAACTTTCCCGTATGCGCAGCAACTTTATCCCTAGTATTTTTCAAGAAAGGTCTCCCTAATAATATTGAGGTGGTATCTTTCTCGTTTACCATATCTAGGACATAAAAATTGGCCAGCAATGTTAGTCTATTTACTTGGACCATTACATCCTCCACAGTGTCCCTTGGGTATATGGCAGAGAGATTAACCAAATGGATTGCCACCTCGGTGGCATGCATTTTTGGAAAATTCAATGATCTATAAAAAGAGTAAGGTATAACATTAATGGATGCCCCTAAATCCAGCATAGCATCTTAAATTAAAGTCTCTTGAATTGTGCATGGAATAACAAACAAGCCAGGGTCTTTACAGTTAGGGGGGAGGTTAACTTAGGGGGCCGGGGGTTCGATTTATCATTTCATGTCTAGAGCCATGCCTCGAATTTCATAATTTGTTCGACTAATTTTTACATTCACGCATAAAATTAAGAGTGTCAAAGAGAAAACTACCAACCTTACAATGGTTGAGAATCATGAACGACTCCTTGTTGTTCTCCTTACGTTGTGTATCTCTCATACCATCCAAAAGAGGAAGTGGCGGAACTTGCTCATCAAATAGTTTCTGCCTCCCTACCAATTGACTCAACTTTCCTATCAATTTGCTCACTTCCCCCCCCAACTATCTCGACACTCTAGGAAAGTTGATTTCTAAGATCCCTTATGCATCCAAATACTTGGTTTTGAAGTGAGTCACTAGCTTTACCAAGGTTGGTTATAGCTCCAAGTATTTTGTCGCAAGTGGACCTGGGGGTGTATTCCTTGACCCAACCAGGTGAGTCAAGGCATGATTCCCATGCTCTTTCCCGTCGGTCTTACAATATGGTAAGCTCCATTTCTTTACCATAATCACTCAACCACAAGATTCTGCAGGGTAATCAGAGTGATGGACCCGATAGAGTTTCATATGTTGAACACTTTCTCCCTACATCTTCTAATTTTTAAAAAAAGAAAAAAAAATTCAAAATCGTCGTGCGAGGGTTCTCGGTTTGCACCACGAACTCAAGCAATAACTTTTCCGGGAAATGAAAGAAAATGAAAGAACAACACTATTTACTCAAATAACATGCTATGCAAGTTAACTACTGGGCCTTTAAACTAACATCCCCAACAACGGCTCCAAAATTTGATCTGCCCTTTCCCGGCATCGCTAATAAATTGACGAACCACTGTAGATCTGAAAATTAAAAACGAAGAGGAGGACTGTTAGTGGTCAAAAATGAAATTTGTAATGTTACACCCGTTACTACTACCACACTACCAAGAATGGTATATAGTGGCAAGTACCAGGGTCGTCTATAGAGATTTTAGGAATCTAAGAATTAACTACGCACAAAAGTAATCAGCTCGTCAATTTGACCACGTGTTAAGAACAATTAGTGTTGGTAAAACAAACATTGAGGGGTTTTTATATCTAAAACTACTAGCATGTAATTGATCATGAGAATAAACTATATAAACTAGCACTGTGGGAATATTTGCGTAACCTGATTAATGTCATTTTGATCATCAATTTCATCACATACAGCTTTAAGCCTATTCTAGTGTTTATAGCACGTGGCATGGTCGATGGTTAACACTTCCCCATACCTGACACGTAGTGTGCACACGTAATCTTCCATCGGTACCGCCTCCATGGTTAGGGGAGTACAACCACGACCATGTTTGCTGTGAAAATCTAAATCTCCCCTGTGCGATTACGTCCTGGGCACTACACAACAAATGCTTCTCCCTAGGCCTAAAAAGGCAAAGAGGGTGAAACACCTTATCGATGGCTCTAGGGTTGCAAAGATAACCCTAGTTTTCTACTCTATCTATCTCTACTTGCTACCCTTCAGACCAACTCGCTGACTTACTAATACATGGTCGATCGTAACGTTAACAATGACAACTTACGTGCATGATGTACCCAATTTATATCATATTTTTAGCACATTCGAAGTCTAATTTTGTAATAGATTAGGGATTTAATTTGAAGTAAATCGACATTTTATCAATTAGAGGGTTAGGATGATATCACATGTTTTATATCCTAATTCTTTGATTTTTGAAGTGTTTTGAAGATCATTTTGAAGAGTTCGGGTTTGAAGAGTTCGAGATTGAAGAGGCGACGGAAGTTAGAAGAGAAGACCAATTATTCTGAAAATTGGTAGAAGATGGGCAGAACACTTGACACTGGCCGTGTCAAAATGACACTGGCCGTGGCCACTGATCGTGTCAAAATGACACTGACCGTGTCAAGTGTGCAGCAGCCAGTTTGTTTTATTTTTCTCTTTTAATTCTTAGCCTATAAATACTCTCCTTCTCTCCCCCATTTGAAGAACGAATTTTACTCACTTCAAAACCCTAATTTGCATTTTACTCTTCCATATTTTCATCTTTACTCTCCTTCTCCCCCCGGCTCTTCAATCGAGTGATTGATCGCAAACTCTCGATGTGTCCGGTCAATGAACTAGTGAAGAAGAGTAGAGTCATTTCCTGTAAGAATGATTTCGTCCAAATACACAAGAAGATATAGCAACGACGACCCTCTCGAATGAACAAATAAAGAAGTGTCGGTTGAGCTGCACTGAAAACCAAGCTGAATCAAATAAGTACTGAAATGCTCGAACCATGCCCAAGGCGATTGCTCAAGACCATAAATGGCCTTTCACAAGCGACAAACATAATCCGGATGAACGGAGTCATGATATCCAACGGGTTGCTTCATATAGACTGGAGCATCGAGAATGCCATTAAGAAAAGTGTTCTTAACATCCAGTTGATGAAGCGGCCAGGAGCGCATGGTGGTAATGGCAAGAACCGTCCGAACAGTGGAGGCCTTGACCATGGGACTGAAAGTGTGGTCAAAGTCAAAATCCAAAATCTATGAGAAATCCTGGGCCACAGGTCTAGCTTTGTGACGATCAACAGTGTCATCCAGTCGATACTTCAACCTATAGACCCATTTGGAGCCAACAATGTTAGCGTCTGAAGCGCGAGGCACCAAGTCCCAAGTGTGCTGACCACGAAAAGCCGCCATCTCGTCATCCATGGCAGTAACCCAAGTCGGATCCTGAAGAGCAGTGTGATAATCCGTCAGCTCAGACTGAACAAGTAGAGTAGCAGTAAGACCCTGAGCAATAATGTCTGAATAATCCTTGCGCTGAATAGCTCTAGTCGCTGATCGAGTGACCAT
>JAULKM010118478.1:0-21437 GCA_032355605.1 Rubia tinctorum | reverse complement strand
CCCCCCCCCCCCCCCCCCCCCCTCTCCACCCTGATTTCAGAGGCTCCGGGACTTCGGTTCTACCATTCCTGGTCCTTCCTTCAAACTGAACACCCTTTGATCTAGCACCAGATTTCGACAAGGGCTCGGAAGTTGTAGTGTCCCATTGGGATCCCCCTGCCTTGCCTCGACTGCTACCACGAGCTTCAGCCGTTTCACGCCTGCCATACAGAGAATCCTCACTCTCCATATGATGTGTACCTTGAATAATTAAAGAACTCACTGTATAAAACCATGGCAAACCCCGAAAGCAACAAGGTTTGCAGAAACTACCACTACTACAAACTGCAACAAGATTTTATACTGCAACAAGATTGTATACAAGGCGATAGGACGTGTAGTGTTCAAAATCTATCAAATGTCAAGCAGTTTTATACACCGATGAACTCAACATGGCATGACAGAGAAACTCAAGAGCTTGCATCAGCAGCAGAAACCAGAAAAATACATTATCAAGTAAAATTGGAAGTTTCACTTTTCCCTGTCTTTTCTTTCTTTCAATATGTGTTACCAAGTTTCACTAGCACAAGTCACATGACCTAACAAATTACATGAGTTAAAAAGTGAAGAAAAAGTGTGAAATGGGAAATGGACATGATCACTACACCTGCTGCAACTTTTTGCACACCAATGTTGCATCAGAAAAAAAGCTTCACAGTGTTTAACTAATGTATCCAACCATCCTTAACTAAACATAATCTAGCCTTACGAATGTCAAATTCCAACAAGATTTTTACAAAAAACATACCATAATAACAACACAATGTTGGCAGGTTCATAGAGTCAGTAGAAGAAATACTATACCAGCAGATTGAATAGATATTTCTGGCTGGACAGCTTCATTTACTCGGTCCTCTCCCCCCTGTGATATACTAGGCTACGGGACTTCAGTTCTACCATTCTCGGCTCTGAGAGCATGGCAAGCCCCGAAAGCAATAAGAGGGTATAAATCATCAAGTTCATAAAACCATACAAGAAAAGAGAAAAGGGTATAGATCCAACCTTGATGAAGTGGAGAAAAACGAAATCGAGAAATTGGAGAAAAATGAAATCGATAAATTGGAGAAAAACATATATTCAACTCTTGATGAAGTGCTTGTAGGTTTGGGGTATGTCAAAGCGGTATAGATGGACCACATGGAGTGGAGCTCCGCGTGGAAGCGCTGCGCTAGCAAAGAGGAGCATTGGCCCAGGTTGGCTTGATGGGTATGAAACTCGGTGATTATGTGTTGAAGCAAGCTATGCTTCTTTGCAGGGTAACCCGGAGCAATGCAGGCGAGGTTGGAGCGAGCGAAGGAGGCTAGAGCAATCAGAGGAGGCTGGAGTGAGCAGTAGAGGCTGGAGCCGGCGGAGACGAGGCTGGAGCGAGCGGCCAAGGCATAGCTGGAGCGGCGGAAGGAGGTAGGCAATGAGGGGTGAGGTGGAGTGGGAGGAGAAACGACTGTGGGGTGGAGGAGAACTAAAGACGTAAATGAAGAAAGAAATTTGGATCTGGGCTTTAGGGTAAATGAGTGAACTATGGGTTCTGGGCCAAAACTGAGCCCATTAGTAGTTAATGTCAAACATTATGAACAATTACGCTATAACCCAAAATTTTGTTATGACATTATTCCTCTCTAAAAAATACATGATTTTTGTTATTCTTGCATAAATATATAAATTAAAAATAAATTGTTTTTTCGGTAAAATGTTGGAAAGCGCTAGTACATGTTCTAGAGTAACTTAGAGTTGATTACTTTGAAGTAAGAAAGGGAAATCGAAATGGATTACGAATATGTTCTTGCACTGCATTGTTAATAAATATTCCCTTACGGGCTTGAAAAATACAATAAGGGTGTATAAAGTATCATTACGTTCGAGCGGATTTCAATTTGGAATTACGAGTAAAGTTTTTAATTTTTGCACTTAGCTCCCTCCAAGAAAGTTGGAGTTGCCGAGTCATGAGATTGGCGACACCAAAATGTAATTCAATAATATACGATTGGGACTTTGCAATTTGGGCATGTATGAGTGAATGCAAGGGCCTCCAAAGTCAACATTGATTGCTTCTACACAGTCTCGGAAAATTACACTATTGCCCAAAATTGTGTTACCCTATTATCCATTTCTCCAAAATACATGGTTTTTGTTATTCTTTCCAAAATATATGAATATTAAATAGATGATTTTTTAGTAAAATGTTGGAAAACACAAGTACAAGTTCTAGAGTAATTTAGAGTTAGTTACTTGGAAGTAAGAAAAAGAAATCGGAAAAGATGAGAGTATATAGGGTAGCATCACGTTTGAGCAGACTTCAATTTGGAGTTACGAGTAATTTTTTTTACTTTTTGCATTTAGGTCCCTCCAAGAAAGTTAGAGTTGTCGAATCCCGAAATTGGCCACACCAAAAAGCAATTTAATAATATACAGTTTCTAATTTGCAATTTGGGCATGTATGGGTGAAGGAAAGAGACTCGAATGTCAAAACTGATTGCTTCTGCACAGTCTTGGAAAATTAACTGTGGCCCAAAATTGTGTTACCCTATAATCCATTTCTCCAAAAATACATGATTTTTTTATTATTGCCTAAATATGTAAATATTATAAAGATGAATTTTCTGGTGAAATGTTGAAAAACGGTAGTACATGTTTTAGAGTAGTTTAGAGTTAGTTACGTGGAAATAAGAAAGGGAAATCGGAAAAGATTTACAAATATGTTCTTGTGCATGATCATTGATAAATACTATGTTAGACACTTGAAAAATATAATGAGGGTGTATAGGGTAGCATCATGTTTGAGTAGATTTCAATATGGAGTTATGAGTAAACTTTTTTACTTTTTGCATTTAGGGCCCTCCAAGAAAGTTGGAGTTTTCGAGTCACGAAATTGGCAACACCAAAATACAATTCAATAATATATGATTGTGAATTTTCAATTTGGGTATGTATGGGTGAACGAAAGGGCCTTGAAAGTCAACATGAATTACTTCTACACAGTCTTGAAAAATTACACTGTGACCCAAAATTGTGTTATCCTATTATCTATTGCTCAAAAATACATGTTTTTTGTTATTCTTGCCTAAGTCAAGTAAGGGTTTATATATTTAGTGTTCATATATAGAAAGTCAAGTAGGGGTAACCGTTCATTAGTTAAAATGAACACAATTTATAGTGTTTATTAGTAAAGTTAATTTAGTTATTAGTATTATATATAGAAAGTCAAATAAGAGTTGAACGTTTATTAGTTAAAATCAAACCTTTTTATTCATATTTATGTATATACTAAGTTAATTAAGGGTTGGAAGTTTATTAGTTAAAAAATGGTGCTGGAGGGGGGTGTATGTGGAAGTGGCTTAGTTATTAATGTTTATATATACAAAGTCAAGTAAGGTTGACCGTTCATTAGTTAAAATGAAACATTTATATTCTTGTTTATACATACTAAGCTAAGTATTTGATTACTTAAAGTAATCTTCGTTATTAGTGTTTACATGTAGACAACCAAATAAGCGTTAACAGTTAATTAGTTAAAATCACACATTTTTATTTGTATTTATATATACTAAATCAATTAAAGGTTGAACGTTTATTAGTTAATGTCAAACATTTTTATTCTTATTTACATATATTAGGTCAATAAAGGTTGATCATTGATTAATTTAATTCAACCTAGTTATTAGTTAAAGTCAACAAAATAAGTGAACGATTTTGAAAGTCAAGAAAAACAATAATTTTGCTTAGAGCGGCTAGGCGCAGCTGCACCCATCTCATGAAAGTTTTGGCAATTTTTTTATATTTGGGCGGGAAGATTGAAATTTTAAAATTTTAAACATCGGTTTTGGCACCAGTTTTCTGAAAATCCTTGTTAAATATATTTTTTTAAAAATATTTTAGAGCGGTTGCACGCAGCTGTGCCCAACCCATGAAATCTTTCAATTTTTTTTAAAAAAATTTTAGGTGATTTTTTTGCAATTTTTTTGGCATGAAGATTGAATTAACACTGATGACCAAATGAAATTAATACCGTTTTTTTAAAATTAACACCGATTTTTTAAAACCGATGTTAAATTTTAAAAAAAAATTAGGTTAGAGCGGTTGCGTGCAGCTGCGCCCAACCCATGATTTTTTTAAAAAAAATTATTTTTTGTGAATTTTAAAATATTTTTGGCTGGAATATTGAATTAAAACATTTTCAACACTGATTTTGGCACCGGTTTTTTGAAAACCAATGTTAAATTAACATCAATTTTTTAAAAAATATTACCACCAAAAAATCAGTGTTAATTTTTTTTAAAAACCAGTGTTATTTTCATTTGGGCACCGATTTTCAAAAACTGATGCCAAAAAACCACTGCTAGAGGGGGGGGGGGGCTCCGTGGTAGTGAAATGAAAGGTACCATTTTCACCTGGTATATTATTTTATGGCGAACTTTTGGGAAAGGCGGGTTTGTAGAAGATATTTTGTGAATATTCTTGTATATATTGTATGTCTTAGTTAGAATCCTTTTCCAATTGTGATTCCGTATATGCTGCCGATATATAAGTCTCTTGTGTCATTAATAAAATCACACGTTCATATTTTACATGGTACCAGAGCCTAAATCTTGAGAATCCTAAAAATATTTTACACATAAATGCCTCTGTTGCCGCCGTTACAGCCCTCCATTCTCTGATCGCCTCCGTTGTGATCACCACTGCTGCCGCAGCCGAGAAGCCAGCGTTGCCGTAGCCATTTCAACTTTTCTTCATGCACCGTCGCCACGTACTGCTGCCCCCAGCTTCAACCGATCTCAAGCGTCGCCGCGTCGTCCGTTCACGCATCGCCTTTGCTGCCCAATGAAGTTACCGAATCAAGTTATGATCGAAACCTTCAACACTGAGACTGAGAAACCCATCGCCCTTCCCCCTTTTTTGCATTCATCACCATTGACTATCCGCCCTCCTTGACTGATTTTTTGTCGACCACCCATGACGTCACCATCCTCCGACTTGCACTGCTCTTTGGTGCCAAGAGTTCAGATTCGTCTGATCTCCACCATCTAGCCAAAAATTCCCCTGTCCTGCCACCATCGCATCCGTACTATGTTCATCCACCAGATCACACAGGTTTGCTTATTACTTCTGTGATTTTGAAGGGTGATAGTTACAATCAAGTCCAATCATTGGGCTTGAATTGTTGTGGAAAGTATCATACGATAGTTCCGTTGTTTATTTCTATCCACTTGTGCGAGAGTAGTTCCGACATTGGAACATGTGTCTGATATGCTTTAAAGTAGACAAAGTGGTTGAACCACCGGCTAAGAAACGCTACAAAAACATGCACCGTTCTAAGGGCACTGCCAACGGATGAACATTTCTCTAAAGTGCACTTACGAGGGCATTCTGACGTTGGGATATGTGTTTTGAGGGTTCTAAAGCAGACAATGACGGTTGACCTATTGTCTAAAAGTTTACAAAAATATGCACTAAAAACTACTAGTGAGGCTCATCTCTCAATGAAATGAAAAAAAAATGAAACTATCGTTACTTGTTACTAGTAGTTAATTGGATGAACTACCAATGTACGTAACGTATTTTACTATTTTACATACTAATATATTAATATATAATATATTGTTTTAATTTTTTCAAAAAGATTGTTAAAAAGCTCCATCCCATCCCTCCAAGAAAATGTCAATTGGCGAAAACCCACCTCTTCATCACCACCCTTATCCACTATGTTGCACACCACTTTTGTCCACCACCAAGAAGAAAATGCAATAGGCGCCCTTGCCCATCACCACAAAAAAATTTATGTGGAGAGATTGAGTATTTGGGGATGAGGGGTCATGGCAAGTGAGTAGGTTCAAAAGTTAGTCTTCCACATTTTTTATTTTTTAAATTCAATCACTTGCCATGTGTCATATTTTAATTGGCCCCTAAATTTTTTTCAGGCCCATCACTGCAATCTCATCCCGCCCACCACCAACCCACCCCACCCCACATGAGTCCATAGACCATCGTGTGTTGCTAGTGTCGCTTGTGTTTGGATCTTGGTTGTGGTGCTCACGATGTAATCTTTATCGGGTTGTAAATTTACCTAAAGTGAGTTTAGTGAATGAAACTTAAATGAATGTGTAGAAAATAAGGGTAATAATATGTATTTGTATTCATGCTTTGGGTTACATTATATAGTAATACAAAAGACCTAAACTCAACTAGAAAAGGAATTCTAATCTGATGACAATTACAAATAATATTCACATATATTACTATTCCTTAATACTCCTCCTCAAGTTGGAGCATGAGGATCAGAAATGCCCAACTTGCCAAACAATGAATGAAACTGATTTATCCCAAGAGCCTTGGTAAAAAAAACCGCAGGTTGATCAGTCGTGCGAATATGATGAGTAACAATAGTGCCAGACTATACAAGATCACAGATAAAATGACAATCAACTTCTATATGCTTCGTACGTTCATGGAACAATGGATTAGCCGCAATGTGTAGAGCAGACTGACTGTCACAAAACAGTCGCATATGAGAATATTGCACAACACCCAAGTCCCGAAGCAAAGACTTAAGCCACAACAACTCACAACATGCAACATCCATATCACGATACTCAGTTTCAGCAGAAGAACGAGAAACTGTAGGTTGTTTCTTGGTCTTCCATGAAATCGGAGAAGCACCAATGGTCACAAATTATCCAGATAATGATCGATGCATGATGGGGCAGGCAGCCCAATCAGAATCACAATAAGCAGTCAACAATAAGGAACTACATGAAGAGAGAAATAAACCTTGACCATGATGACTCTTCAAGTAGTGAAGAGCATGTATTACAACTTGCCAGTGAGAAACACAAGGAGACTTCATATACTGAGCAAGAGTATGAACATAATAACTAAGCTCGGGACGGGTTATAGTGAGGTAAATAAGGCGACCCACCAGTCGTCGGTACTGCTCAGGGTCATCATAAATAGGTCCTTCAACCTTTGCAAGGTCATGCTGTTGCTTCATAGGAAAGTCAGTCGGTTTAGAAGCCGACAAACCTATGTCAGATAAAATATCCAGGGCATATTTCCTTTGTGAAAGAAACATACCATCCGGTCTTCTAAAAATATCTATACCCAAGAAATACTTAAGTGTACCAAGATCATTCATATGAAAACAAGAACTCAAGTATTTCTTGAATTCAAAGATGAGCGACGGAGAACTGCCTGCAATGACCAAATCATCCACATAGACAAACACATGCAAGGAAACTGAGCCACGGGTAAAAGCAAATAAAGAGCAAGCTGTCTTACTCTGAACAAAATCAAATGCACGTAAAACCTGAGCTAACTTTGCAAACCAATTGCGAGGAGCCTGGCGAAGACCATAAGAGATTTCTGAAGGCGACAAACTTGACAAGGAGGCGCAGGGTAACCCGGTGGAGGTCGCATATATACCTCCTCATGTAAATCACCATGGAAGAAAGCATTATGCACATCCATCTGGTGAAGTTCCCAACCACGAATGACTGCAACTGATAAAAACAGACGAACCGAACTCATCTTCGCAATAGGAGCAAATGTTTCAATATAGTCAATACCTTCTTTCTGGTGATATCCAAGAATCACTAGACGAACTTTGTGACGCTCAATAGAACCATCAGATTTGAACTTGGTACGGTACACCCATTTGCATCCAGTGGCAATCGTATGCAGAGGTAGTTAAGATAATGTCTAAGTCTGATTGCGCTTAAGTGCATTAATCTCATCAACCATAGCATCATGCCAATGAGCATACTGGGAAGCCTCAGAGTAAGTGGTGGAATCTGCACTAGAAGGTAATGCACCAAAAAAATCTAGAATGCATACTGGAAAATTTATCACAATTTACAAAATTTGTTAAAGGATAGAGAACACCCAAGGAATGTGATGTCGTAGGTGTGGTTGTAGAAGTGGGGGGTTATGAAGATCAGCAACAGAGCATACATAATCTTGAAGATAAGGAGAAGGTCGACAATCATGACCACTCCATTGTGCAGTAAGCAGCTTGGACTAAGGTGGCGGCACCAAAGTAATTTTTGGTGAGCCAGGCAGAGGATACAGGCCAAGGGGAAGAGACGTCGGAGAACAGGTCGATGCAGTGGTCGGAGTCGCAGCCGATGGTGCGTGATCAGCGGCGGACAGCTGTGCATTTGGCGTGTGCAGTATGGCTGATGACAGCTTGGCGGCTGATGGTGGAGAAGAGGTGGTCGGTGGTGATCTGGTGGCCGATGACGATATGAAAACATGCAGTGGAACAATGGTGGCCGATGGGGATGAGGTGGCCAGCGGTGAGGAGACGTCCGGGGTCGCCGAATACGGAAATTGGTCTTCATAAAAATTAGCATCCCGACTGTTAAAGAAAGTCCAGGTTTCCAAGTCCTAAAGACAACAACCTTTCTTTCCGGCAGGTTAACCAAGAAATAGACAACGGAGACTTCTTGGAGCAAACTTATCACGGAATCTGGGAACGTAGGCGGAAAATCACAAACTACCAAATACGCGCAAAGCTTTTTAATTTGGAGGATGTCAATAGAGATATTCAAATCGTGTATGCCCATTGAGTTTATTCGTGGGTGTCCGGTTGATCAAATAAGCAACAATAAGTACACATTCTTCCCAGAACTCAATAGGCAGATTAGCTTGAAAACGCAAAGCACAAGCCACATTTAACAAATGGTGATGCTTGCGCTCAACACGACCATTCTGTTGTGGAGTATCAACCATTGATATCTCAAAAATAATCACAGACACACCAAAGTAGGATCTTAAAGGTAGAAATTATGTACCATATCAGCTCGTACATGTCTAACCACACGGCCAAGTTGCCTCTTGATCAAAGCACAAAATTCAATAAATCTAGATGCTACCTCAGACAGATTGGGAATAATTATCAACGATAGTTAAAAAATAAAATACACCACTAGAAGATGGTGCTTTATAAGGATCTCAAACATCACAATGTATTAATTCGAATAAAGACCTAGCATTCTAAGAACTCAAAGAAAAATTATGTCTAGTCTATTTTTCTCTATGACAGACAGAGCAAGGAACATATACATTTAGAAATAGAAGACAACATCGTAGAGGAGGGATTCCCAAGACCCTGATGCCATAAATCGGAAGAAGAAACAGAAGTAACTGTCGGAATAGGCTGCGAGATATGAGAAAGACCATTCATATCCAGCAGAAGAAGCCAATAAACCCCCTTGCTGTTCACCCACATTAATCACAGTTCTCGTACTGATTTTCTGTAAAATAATAATTTTCAGTAAACAAAGCTAGACATTTTAATGCAGATAACAATTTAGAACATGATAATAAATGACATTGCAAAGAAGGTATGTAGAGCACATGAGTAAGAGTAACATCCCCAAAGCGAATAGAACCATACTGGGTTGCAGATGACACGGAACCATCACGCAATATAATATTCACAAAATGAACAACAATAGTGATATCAATCAGAGAACCCTTGTCACTGTCATGTGATATGAGGGTCCCTAATCAAGAATCCATGGTATAGTAGACTTACATGACCCCAGGTCAGTCACAACATTAAACTTATTAAATAAGTGTAAGTTCATACTCCATTGCTCATCAGACAGAGCAGGACCAAAATCATATTGAGCAGGGTATTCCCGAAAGCAGCGGCATTCTTGAAAGCAGCGACAACGTGGCCAGGAGGGGACACGGCAATGCCGGAGAAGGGAGTCAGAGCCCGCCGGCCGCCGGTGACCGGTCTACCATTCCCGGCGGTGGCGGTCTACTAATTTCGTGTCGTGTTATTTGCCTTTTGGTTCAATTCTTTGAACTTCAAACTGGAATCTTTGCCATGACCCTTGCGATGAAAATGTGTACTGATCAAATTCTTGCGATCAGCTGAAGTGAGAACAACTAGCGAAGAACCTGAAGATGGTGGGCGTCGTGCATCATATGCCAGAAAGTTAGTGGAAGACTCACGAGCCCGAACAACGGCTCTGTGATTCTCCTCCTAAGAAACAAGGGAATATACACCTATAACTTGTGGAAGGGGATCAGTGGTCATGATGTTGGATCGAAAGGTGTGATAGCCTTCATTAAGACCCATGAGAAATTGGTCGATCGTATCTTTCTCACATTCTTATAAGGCATTGGCAGTATGGTTGCAAGTGCACAGTGGTGTACAAGCTTCACAGGTGCAAACTAAAGAAGACCGAAGGGAGTTATAATCATCATATAGCTTCTTCATTTTTTGTAAATAAATGGCAACAGTCTGACCATTTTGCCAAAAGTTATGGATATCCTCACGCATATGCAGAATTTTTGGATCATTCCCAAGGGTAAAACGCGCCTTGAGATCATCCCATAGTTCCTTAACAGTGGTATAATAGGTAGTAGAGGAGTACAATGGTGGATCCAAGGTCTGTAAGATCCAACATACCATGGTAGCATTAATTCCAAGCCAATCAACCACATCAGGAGGATCGACTGGAGGTTTGGTAATGGTTCCATCAATGAAACCAATCTTCTTCTTGGTAAGCATAGTTCCATGCATCATTCAAGGTAATTCTCGTCTCCTTTAAATATGACAGGACATGTTGACAAACTTGGGCTATCGGTAGTATTGAGGAAGTAAGGATCGTGCATAAATCGACCAGTAGGAACAGATCCGCCAGAGCCAGATTCAAGCTGCAAATGTTTGAGTAAAGCTGCAATCACATCGGTTGCATTGAGGTTCTGTAGCTTGTTAGCCTCGGTTTCAGCAGCAATGCGAGCTTGATCAGCAACATCGGAACTGGAACCAGGTGCAGACATTATTGCAGATCAGCGTCGAACAAAGACCAGTGGCAAGGACTGTCCATGCGGTGGCGCGTGTCGCTACGACAGTGACGCGTAGACGATACGAACGGCGCGTGCAGGGAACGCACTAGTAGATCGGAGCAGGTACGGTGTCGAATGGACGCGACGACCAGGTAGAAGGTCACGGTGGTGGTGGACGGCGGTTGTAGAGCAGCGACTACGGCACCGGCGGCCGACGCGTGGTAGAGCTGGGCTACGACGGCGACTCGAAAGGTAGCGGAAAAAATATATTTTGGGATTTTAGGATTTTAGGTTTGATACTATGAAGAATTTACGGTGTAATAATTGTGTGTTTGTATTCATGCTCTGGGATAAATTATATAGTAGTACAAAAGAGCTAAACTCAACTAGAAAATGAGTTCTAATATAATTACAATAAAAATAATATTCACATATATTACTATTCCTTAATAATATATATTACAGAGACTATTAAAAAATAACACAGGAAGATCCATCCGCTTGTGCACCTCATTATTAGGTTCCTGATGAAATTCACAGCTGTTTAAAGTTGTGTATTTCATCTAAATCAGCTACTTCCTCTGTCCCAAACTAAACTTCACACTTACTATTTGACAGTCAACACTTTAAAACTTTGACCACATATTTGAATTGATATATAAAGAATAATATTATCGTATGTAATATTGTTGAATTCGTCGTAATAAGTAGTTTCTAAATATCAATTTTTTATTTGCCGTTATTATACGTAGTTAAACATATTAACAGTTAAACATGCTAGTTGAATACCGTGCAAAAGATTCTTTGAACCTCGGTTCGGGGCAGAGGGAGTATGTAAAACGGACAAATAGAAGGCATATTAAATGACAGAGCCTCTAACAGTGGCGGAACTAGGGGGCGAGCCGGTGTGCCCCCCTAGCTCTGGTGATGCTTCCCTAATGAATAGTAGCCGCCCCTACTCCGCCCCTCCTCAACTTTTCCTCTGATTCCACCACTGGCCTCTAACACATCTGGCAAAGGAACTAATCTATTCAACAACTTCAATTTCATTAGGCTTAACTTTTTTGGCAATAAAGAAGACCATAAATACTTTAAAGATGAAATTTCAGAACTTGTATGCCTTAGATCATGTGCAATGTTAATCCCGCTCTTATTGTTTCAGTTTATTAAATAATTAATCTCTCTTTTCCACATCAGTAATTGAGGCCACAACTAAATCACCATATTTTCCCCCCACTGTGGTTGAGCCCACTTTGAGCCCATTTCATGGACCCCACTTGATTCTCTCTATTCTACTCATTATTTCTACCTTTAATATTTAAGTTAAATAAATTAACCTAACAAAATAAATTGAAACGTAAAATTTAATAATACACCTACAATTTTTGAATTGGATAAAGATTTTTTCAAATTTAATTTTCAAATTTAATTTTCAGATTAAATACACCTAAATTTAGATTTTAATTTACGTCTTTTTATTCTGGTTGTAAAATTGATTTCATGCAAGAGAGAGATTTTATTCTTGCAAATTGATTTCTTGTTTTAATTTACGTTTTACTTTATGTTTTTAAATTTTGTTTTAATTTACGTTTTTTATTCGACACGTGGCCCAATACAAGTTCGCCACGTGTCAACGCGAAAATAAAAAAAAATATAATGGCATGTTGATTGCCATGTGGGTTAACCAGAGCTCACCACGTGGCAACTGATAGGAAATGGAATGAAAGGCGCGTCAGCGCGGGCCAGAGCATCACATGGCCTGGTCAGTATTTCACATGGCCTTGTCAGAGCATTAAAGGCAGGGCCGGATTAGTTTGAGCAGTCGGAGGAGCAGATTACATCAAATGCAGGCCGTTCCAAACCCCATTGTAAAAAAAACCGGGTTCGATTTCGTTCCAGTTTTTAATAGAGGGCGAATTGAGCCCACTGCACATGCTCTTGCCACATTATAAGCACTCTTAATTGAGAGCATTCCACTTTTAGTGGGAGTCCAAATAAGCCTATCAGGATAGACTGAATGAAACTTCCGATCAGTTTCCAAAACCTGCGTAACATAAAATTGTCCTTGTTGTAACCTGGATAGAATCTCATCTTTGTTTTTATTAAATTTGGAGCACTGGTGTATCTGGCAATGGCAAATCATATTAACATTTCCATTATGATGGAACCGATTTTGTCCAATTAGCATCCCAAAACAGTTTATTTCCTTTTCTAATTCGAACAAATGTGTCTTGAATGGCAATATCAGAGATTGATTTAATTCTTTTCCATTTATTAGAACTTTTTAAATGATCAGGGATGGCCATTGACCGATTGAAAATGATCAAAATGCCCATTGGGCCAAATACAAAAGTAAAAAATAGTCTTGCCCAACCGCTGCTCCACCACATCCACCACCGCTCCACTTCAACCATCAGGCCACCACCACCGCACCACCTCCACCAGCCTCCTCCACCGGCCACCGCCTAACGCCACCACCACCACTATCCAACCCCGAACCACAATGCCGCGCGAGAACGTTAACAGAGAGTAGCGCCTTCCCCCTCCACCTCCACCTCCACCCACCACCACCACCACACCTCTGTTCAGCCCCGCCGCGCCTCGCCACCTAAACCCATCGTCACCATTCTTCCCTCCACCGCCACCTAAAGCCACCACCAGCCCCGCAGAACCCTAATTTCGCCTTCGCCAGCACATCCGGTCCGTCGCCAGCCACGCCACCGCGATCCGCTTCGACCCAAACTACTCCACCACTGCCACACCATTCATCCCAGCACCACACCGCCACCACCCCAAATCCCCGGCTCCGCCAACGCCGACGATCCCATCCCTCTACCAAAACCCTAAAGCCGCCCACCACCATCACCCTCACCTTGCCACCACCACCAACCCTTCCCGACCACCACAAATCCCTCTCCTCGCTCGCCACCTGCCCAGCCACCACAACCTCTGCCACCATTTCTATCGCCGCTCAGCCAAGCTCCATAAAATCGAGATCCACCATCCCGCAGATCCCTCCGATGATAAATTTCCTTCGGCGACGAGGCTTCAATTCCCTCCGGCAATGAGGGCATCAATTTTCCCTCCCCACCACACCGGCGAGACCCACCCCCGCGAATCCACCGATGAGAGATTTTGCTAAGACTCATCGGCGGACTGGAAGAAATGGCGAAAACAAAGAAGAGAAACGAAGAAAACAAAGAAGAGAAAAATGAAAGAGAATGAATTGGGGATTTAGGGGTAGGAATGTAATTTCAATGATTTTTTTGTATTTTTATTTTTTTATGGAGGGGTAAAATAGTAATTTCTCTAAATTCTGACTTTAAACTGCAATAAAAGGTTATATTTGCACATATACTAACTATCTAGGGTTATATTTGCATTTTCAATATCACAGGGTTATATGTGCACTTTCGTGAATTATGTAGGATTATATAAGCACTTGACTCTAATTAAAATTATTATTCCTACTTAAGAAGATGGGACAACCCAAATATTTAAAAGGTAGAGATCCCAAATTCATATTAGTCATTTTAAGAATACATGTTTTAATCTGTGCATTAGTATTTTTGGATAGGTAACAAAAAGTATTAAGGGATAGAAAATATAATGTGAATATTACTTGTAATTGTAATTAGATTTAGATTTTTTTGTTTTCTGTATAGGTCTTTGTACCTCTATATAATGTACCCCAGAACATGAATATAAAAACACAATATTACCCTTTTTCTACATGGTATCAGAGCTTAAAATCTTGAAACCCTAAAGAAAATTTCCTACTGCCATACTTCGTCGGAGCCTAGCGCCGCTGTTTCCGTAGTCTGACAACTCGCCGCAGCTTCTTCTCCGATTTCCATGACCGTCCGCTTCCATACCTACCTAGATCTCACGCTTGATTTCCAGGCGCCGTCCGTACGACCACGCGCCGCCGTTGTCAGCCTACGTGCCACCGTGTTAAATTTCCCGTACCGCCAATTCGTGTGTATCGCTGATTTGCACCAATGTCTACCCCTAGTTCCAGTTCCGATCTTGCTGAGCAAACCAGCATCGCTGCTAAATTTGAGGCTAATAATTTACAAAATCTCAATGGCGCTGATATGATTGCAACTTTACTCAAATAGTTGCAATTACAATTTGGCTCTGGGGGATCTATCCCTGCCGGTAGATCTCTGAATGATCCTTACTACCTTAGTACTAATGACGACCCCAGTTTGTCTATCTGTTCCGTCCTCCCAAAAGGTGAAGAGAATTGCCTTAGATAGTTTGCTGCAATTTTTGGCGCTATGCTTGCCAAGAAGAAGATTAGTTTCATTGATGGAACCATTACAAAAACCCTGGATAATTATCCTGATGCAGTTGATTGGCCGGGAGTTAATGCTACCATTGTATGCTGGATCTTACAGACTCTAGATCCACTATTGCGTTCATCTATTAGTTACTATGCCACAATTAAGGAATTGTGGGATGATCTTAAGGTTCGATATACTCTTGGGAATGGTCCAAAAATTCTGCAGATGTGTGAAGATATACAGAATTGTCGGCAGAATGGTTAGATTGTTGCCTTTTTTTTTTGCAAATTTAAGAAGCTATTGAGTGATTACAACTCACTCTGGCCTCCTTTAGATTGCACCTGTGAAGCTTGCAAATCACTGTGCACATGCAACCATGCTTCTAATGCCTTCCAAGAACGTGAGAAAGACATGATCTATCAATTTCTCCTCGGTCTTGATTAAGGCTATCACACCCTGCGATCCAACATCATGACCATCGATCCTTTGCCATCTGTCATGCACGTATATGCTCTTTTTGGCTTAGGAGGAGAATTACAAAGCCATCATTCGGCCTTAGGAGTCTTCACTTGACTCTATGACATGTGTTGCATGACGCCCTACACCATCGGGTTCTTCGACAGTCGTTCTTACTTCAGTTGATCGCAAGAATCTCACCTGCACGCACTATCATCGTAAGGTGTGATACCTGTTTCAAGCTCATGAGCGTACCAGATTGGTTCAAGGAGTTCAAGCAGAAATCAAGAAGACGGGGCTATCTCAACCACAGTTGCTTTAGTTTCGCCTTCTGATTTTTAGCATCAGCGTCTTGGCCAACCTTTTCCAATGGTGTTGTCTTCTATTTCTACTCTTAATTTTAGCACAAATAATGTTTCTGTTCTTTGCTCTGTATGTCATAGAGCAAAACGCAGACCATACATAGTTTTCCTTTGAGTTCTTTGAATTGTAGTTCTTTATTTGAATTAATACATTGTGATGTTTGGGGGCCTTATAAAACACCATCTTCTAGTGGTGCATTTTTATTTTTTTTACTATAGTTGATTATTATTCCAGGCTGATAATGGTACGAAATTTCTACCTTTGACATCCTACTTTGCTGAATCTGGGATTATTTTTGAGACACCTATAGTTGATACTCCACAGCAGAATGGTCGTGTTGAACGCAAGTATCGTCATTTGTTAAATGTAGCTCGTGCTTTGCATTTTCATGCCAATCTGCCAATTGAGTTCTCATGAGAATGTGTTCTTACGGCTGCATATCTAATCAACCGGACAACGACAAAGCGCACACCATTTGAGTTACTCTATGGATGTCTCCCAAATTACATGGTTTTCCGAATTTTTGGATGTTTGTGCTTTGCTTCCTACTTTCCCATATTCCGTGAAAAGTTTGCTCCAAGAAGTTGTCGATGTTTGTTTCTTGAGTATCCTGCCGGGGAGAAAGGTTATCGACTTTATGATTTGGAATCCCGTACTTTCTTTAATAATAGGGATGCTTGATGTGCTCAATTTATATCCTATTTTTAACACATTTGAAATCTAAATTTGTAATAGATTAGGGATTTAATTGAAAAGAATGTGACATTTTATCAATTAAGTGACTAGGATGAATTCATATGTTTTATATCCTAATTCTTTCATTTATGAAGTATTTTAGATCTTATTAAAGTGGTCAGGTTTGGAAGAGATCAAGTGTTGAAGAAAAAATGAAGAAAATAGAAGATGGGAAGAAGAAGGCCATTTATATTGGTAGAAGGTGAAAATGGGGCAGATTCTTCATCACGGGCTGCAGACCTTTCTTGCGGCTTGCAGCACAGTCAGCTGAGGAGAGGCGGAATTTTGGTAGATGGAATAGAAGCTTCTCCACGGGCCGTAGACCTGCCTTACGGCCCGCAACAATGGTCAAATATTTGTTCTTCAGTCAATAGCTTCATTGCGGGCTACGGACATGCCTTGCGGCCCGCAGAAACGGATCTGGGCTAAGTCCTTTAATAATTTTTTAGCCTCTTCTTTCATCCTATCTTCTTCTTATCCAAATTTTCTCTCCTAAAACCCTAAAAACACAATTATTTCTTAATCCTTTCTCTTATGTTTACCATGGATTCTTGTAGATTTGTTATGGGTTTAGCTAATCTAGGCTAAATGTACTCTTGGGAGAAATTGGTAAGCATTTCTAATATGAATTTGTGAGATTTGATTTATTTTATTTTGTGCTTTGATTATCAAGTATATTTTTTGCTTTCTTGTATAATTAATGCATGATTTAGACTAGGATGATAACCTAATTGATGATTGTGGGTTAATTATTTTCTAGGTTTTTGGTTAAACCCAGAAGACTTTGACTTTTTGTCGATGTGATTATCGTTAGTTGATGTTAGGTCACAATTGGGTGTAACAACTAATTATGATTATCGATTGATGAAATTTCTTTGATTTAAGATGAATTTGAATGGTTTGATTAATTATCAATGTGGCTCACTAATAACGATTAGCCTGAAGGCCGATCCTTGTAGTCGTTATTAGTAGATATATTTGTGCTATCCCAATATTTCTCGCTTGTAAGATATTGTGTTAGTTGTATTTGTTCTCCATGTGTATTGCTATTCTCGGGGAAGTCAATGATGCCGATAATCTAGGGTGACCTAAGGGTAAAGGTTATTGTGTTGTGCTGATCGCCCAATCTAACTATAACCGAGGAGAGACAAAAATTATCTTCACTCGAAAGGTGTTGATAAGTTCTCCACAATATGTGATTAATGTATAAAAATAGGATGATTATTCAGTGGTGAAAGGATAACTAGAAATCTAAACCAATTGTGCCCATGGCTCGTTATCATCTTAATTACATATTTCGTACTAGTGTGATAGTATTTGCATCGTTCTCTATAATTGTTTGTTAATTTAGTAGCTTAAATTAAGCGTGGTGTTTCCCAAAACCCCCCACTTTGTTACCACACACATGTAGTGACTTCTTTGTGTGCCTTTTAAATACGTTTAACACTCAATAAAATTCCCTTTTCCTCGTGGATGACCCCGACTTGCTACTGTCTACTTTCTAATAGTTAGCCGCAATTAGGGCCTATAAATACTATATTTTAGAGGCACGACGATGGCCTCCGAATGCGTATTTTTATGAAGACCAGTTTCTATATTCTGCTCTCCCGGAAGGCTCACTGACGCCAGCCACCTCACCGCCGCCAGGTCTGTCGCCGCTAGCAGCCTCCTTCTCACCACCGGTTCCATCACTGTCGTTGGATTTTCTCCCACCACCGGATCCCTCCCTGCTTTCATCCGCCAAGATTCCACCGACCACCGCACCTGTTCAACATGTGCTCGACGCACCACACACTATTCTGGCATCGGTCCACACCTGCTCGACACGCCTTCGGCCACCGTTGATAATGCGCTGCACGCGCCTCCTTCGCTTACCATAACTCCGCCACCTTCTTCGTCGATTGACTCCTCGGTGCCGCCGCCTGCGGTCGAACTACCTGCTGTATGTTAGAGTGTTTTCTATCGTCGACCTTCTACTTACCTGTCTGATTATGTCTGCTCTATTGTTGATATTAATTACCCCCACTGCTATGACCATACCTGCAACGTCACATTTCTCAGGTGTTCTCTATCCTTTAATCTATTTTGTAAATTATGATAAACTTTCTAGTATGCATTTTAGATTTTTGGATGCAGTAACTTCTAGTGCAAATCCGACTACTTACTCTGACGTTTCGAAGTATGCTTATTGGAATGATGCAATAACTGATGAGATTAAGACACTTGAGCACAATCAAACATGAACTTTGTTTTCATTACCTCTGAATAAGACTATTACTGGATGCAAGCAGGTGCATCTTATCAAGTTAAAGTCTGATGGTACCATTGAACGTCACAAAGCTCGCTTGGTGGTTCTTGGAAATCGCCAAAAGGAAGGAATTGACTATACTGAGACATTTGCTCCTGTTGCGAAGATGAGTTTGGTACGCTTGTTTTTATCTTTTGCAGTCATTCGTGGTTGGGAACTACATCAGATGGATACGCATAATGTTTTTCTACATGGTGATTTTCATGAAGAGGTATTTACGCGACTTCCACCAGGCTACCCTGAACCTCTTGGCCAGGTTTGTTGCCTTCAGTAATCTCTTTATGGTTTTCGGCAGGCTCCTCGTAATTGATTTGAAAAATTGGCTCAGGCTTTCCGTGCATTTGGTTTTGTTCAGAGCAAGCCAGATTACTCTCTATTTTCTTTCACTCATGGCTAAGTTTCTTTGCATGTATTTGTTTATGTGAATGATTTGATCATTGCTGGCCGTTCTTCGTCGCTCATCTTTGAATTCAAGAAATACCCGAGTTCTTGTTTTCCTATGAAGGATCTTGGTACACTTAAGTATTTCTTGGGTATAGAAATTGCTAGAAGACCAGATGAGATGTTTTTTTCACAAAGGAAATATGCCCTGGATATTTTGTCTGACATAGGTTTATCGACTTCTAAAATGACTGATTTTTCTATGGAACAACATCATGATCTTGAAAAAGTTGAAGGGCCCCTTTATGATGATCCTGAGCAGTATCGGTGACCAGTGGGTTGCCTCTTTTACATGACTATTACTCGTCCTGAGCTGAGTTATTTTATTCATACATTTTCTCTGCTTATAAAGTCTCCTTGTATTCCCTACTGGCAAGGTGCGACTCGAGTTCTTCAGAACTTGAAGAGTTATCCTGGTCAATGTTTATTTCTCTCCTCACGTAGTTCATTACAGTTGACTGTTTATTGTAAATTTGATTGGGCTGCTTGTCCCATTACGTGACGCTATTTTTCTGGGTACTTTGTGACGATTGGTGATTCTCCGATTTCATGGAAGACCAAGAAGTAACCTACAGTTTCTCATTCTTCTGCTGAAGCAGAGTATCGTGCTATGGTTGTTGCCTGTTGTGAGTTGTTGTGGCTTAAGTCATTACTTCGTGACTTAGGTGTTATGCATACTACTCCTATGCGACTATTTTGTGTCTTTCAATATGCTCTTCATATTGCGGAAAATCAGGTGTTCCATAAACGTACGAAGCATATAGAGGTTAATTTTCATTTCGTCCGTGATCTTGTCCAGTCTGGTACTATTGTTACTCATCATATTTGCATGACTGACCAACCTGAGAATTTGTTAACCAAAGCTCTCGGAAGAATTAAGTTTCATTCATTACTTGGCAAGTTGGGCATTTCTAATCCCCATGCTCCAACTTGAGGAGGAGTATTAGGGAATAACAAATATAATGTGAAAATTACTTGTAATTCTAATTAGATTTAAATTCCTTTTCCTTTTCTGTGTAGGTCTTTGTACCTCTATATAATGTACCCCAGAGAATGAATACAAACACACATTATTACCCTATTTTCTACAGAAAGATTTATCAAAATTAACATTTTTAACCTATAGCTAACTCATATGCTTTGAGGAAATAAATCATATCGTTTAAACCAGGCTTTGAGTATTTCAAAAATACTGTAGTATCATCTGCATAAGCCAAGTGTATCACATGTGTAATTGGATTAGGCATTTTGTAAAATTGAGTCATGTTATGATGAAGTTCCTTGTAAAATATTCGGCTCGTAGTATAAATAAATAAGGGGACAACAGATCCCATTGTTTAATACCCATGGAAGACTTAAAGAAGCCAGAATGTCTACTCCCTCTGTCCTAATTGGTTTTACAAGGAGAGAAAGTTGTGCTTTTTCTTAATGCTGATATGTTAATGGGCGAGGTCCATATTTTAGTATTTATTCGTTCTCGGTTTAGGGATTTTTTAATAATTTAGTTTCAACTGAACACATTCATTGAGCATTATTTTTGGCACCTGTACTGTACATCTAGGGGAAGAAGTACTCATTCAGCAGCTACAGGAACGAAGCCGCACTGACTGCATGAACCAAGTAACACACAATGTGAAGGTCGATCGGGTTTCCTTTTACCCACGACGGCGATACTACCATCGGCTGGTTGATCGACATTCATCGGAGCCAGCAAAGTGCTGGGTCGCGCCACTGTCTTGGTCACTGGTGGGGCATCAACACCGTCATAGGTGTCCGCATCATTCTCCAGTGAGCATGCGTCTGAGTCTGTCGAAGATAGGGACTCCGCGCCTACTAACGACCAGCTTAACTGCCATGACCAGAACTGGTAAAAATCTGAGGAACGCCACCCATGTCCCGCTCTCTCCATAGCTAGCACCGCCTATGGCTTATTGATGTGACGACAAATGCATGTGTTTTCCGAAGCATTTAACATCTCTTTTGTTATGTTTTTGTTGCAAGATTGCTAG
>JAULKM010118460.1:0-21439 GCA_032355605.1 Rubia tinctorum | reverse complement strand
GTCACACACAATGCATGAAATTGGATAAAAGAAATGACTATTGGGCTAGGAGCCCAGATAGTATTTATATGAGAATTAAGTTTAGAACTCATTTATTCTAATTGGGCTAGGCCCAGATTGACTAGGATTAGGGTTTCTTGGATTAATGACTATTCTGTATAAATAGATATTTTTACAGAATTGTTCAGAATAACATTATTAGAACCCAGATACCAGAAATCAATCCAAACATTCTCAGAAAACAAAGCTCACCGAAAAGAGAAGGACAAAGACTGGGTCTTTGCTTGCTGATCAACGTTATAAGCTGACGGCGGTATAGGCGATCCGATCATGTTGTGTGGATACGTATAGAGGAATCACATATGGGATTCTCGTCTCCGTGGTTGATCGAATATGATGGTAAAACACGCTTCAAAGGTAATCTAAACTCTTATATAGATTCAAATTAAATACATGCATGAGATCCGAGATTAGATAATTGATTTTCCGCTAAATTAGATTTAATCAATTCCCAACAGCAACTGCATAATAAATGCAGACAACATTTTTGCACTTAAATGCACAATTTTTTAATACCATTACGGTAGCGTCAAAAGAAGTAAACCAGATAGATGTTATGCATGTACAATATATGTACTATAACGGTGGGAAGAAAAATATAGAAATTAAGTCAAAGTATCTCCAAAAAATTACACATGTAAGACATTATTTGTACCAAGAAAGATGGTAGTCATGCGTTGTTAGGCGTCTTGGATTAGCCTTTCAACTACCATGTAGGAGCCTTTCATAAATCCATGAATTCACTGTTCGAGTGGTCGAATATGAAATAATTATATATATATGTGTATATATAGACACACAACATATAATGAAAATTTTGGAACACTAGTGCATGAATTGTAATTTACAACTTCGTAGGCTACAAGAATTATAAAAAAATATTTTGAAAACTTCGTCCATCCTATGTGGCGAACTTGGAACATGTGTTTCAGTAGTCATGATGACACTAGATGGCTCTAAAAATCTATTAGATTGGGGTTGGTGAATAACAGATGTCTAACGTAGTATGATCATGGGCGGTTGGGTTTGAATCGTCGTTGAAAGTGTTGTACGATGGATTCGTTGTTTACTTTTGTGCACTTTTTATGGAAAATTTAACTTCAAAACATGTGCCCAGAGTGAAATAAAGTAGAAAATGGCGATTGCCCCGGCGTTTAAGAAACATAAAAAATGCACTAAAGCCTAATACTCTAAGGCACTTCTAAGAGCACTTCTAATTGGTGAACATGTTTCTGAACTGAAATTTCAAGGGCACTTTCGACTTCAGAGGGCACAGATTGACATTCATTTTCAAGGTTACAGATCGACCATATTGTCCCATTCTTCATATCGACCTTATTATCCCATTCTTCAAAATATATGGTCGATATGAATTTTTTGGGTTTGATAAAACTAGAAAGGCCAAAAAATTTATAATCTCTTTCAGAGGAAAGTTTTGAATTCGGAAGTGACTTCAAATGTATTAAATCGATTCCGAAATGGCCTCCCGGTAGTACAATGGTGTCAGAGACGATGGGTCGGACCCACCATGTAATTTTCTATTTCGCTGACGTTAATGTCCCTATCACACTCCAGTGGAAAGATTGGTATCATATAACTTCATGGAAACAAGGGATGATTAATAAATTACAAAAAAACATATATTTGTATAATTTTAAAATAATCCAATTCCATGATTTTTTAAAAATAATTTTTACCGGCTTTATGTTGTGCATTTAGAAAATATCATGCCCACTTTCTTATTTTTCTACAAAAAAATTCTTCCTCTTCTTTCTCGAAATATTATTATAAGGGAAACTTTTTTATTGAATGGTATGCATTTGAAGATGAAATATAAATATGGTGTAGAGTTTTTGGTTTTTTGTAAGCTACTACAGTACGTAGTGGTGATAACAACGGTAAAAATAAATTGTGTCCATTGCGTGAATGTTTGGCACACATGATATATGGCATTTTATGGGCGTGTTTTAGAGCTTAATATATTAACCGGTATTGTAATTCTTTATACATATAATGTAATGATAAAATTATATATTTAAAATGAGAATAAGAGAAAGAAAAAAAATCAATCTCTCAATTTGGACAAATGAAATATATTCTACAATTTGCAAGTAATTTTAGTTTGTTTTCTTGTTGGAAGTTAGAAAAGTGCACAAAAGAATGACATTTTTAAACGTAAAATCAAGGTTACATACATTCATATTTCCATGGCTGAGTTCCTGGTAAGCTATAAATAAATGTACTTATTTTGAACCTTAAACTGTCCATTTAGGGACGGAAATCAACTTCCAACTTTTGGTTGTATCAATGAAAAACTAAAAGAAAAAACACAAGGTTGAGATGGTCCTCAAAGCACCAGCTCGATACAGTTAGGTGTAATATTAGTTGGATAAATGTCTTATATTTCAGACAAGAAGTTCTATGATGAAGTAATGGACATGGAGTGTCTTAATATGAACCATGCATCTTATATATTAATAAAAAAAAGTCATGCCCGCTTTATGTTGTGCTTTTGGGAAATATCATGCCCACTTTCTTATTTTTCTATATTTATTTTCTTTCTTCCTCACACTGTTATTATAAGGGAAACTTTATTATTGAATGTGGTGTGCATTTGAAGATGTAATATAAATATGGTGTAGAGTTTTGGTTTTTTGTAAGCTACTACAGTACATAGTGATGATAACAACGGTAAAAATAAATTGTGCTCATTGAGTGAATGTTTGGCACACATGATATATGACATTTTATGGGCGGATTTTAGCCCTCAATATATTAATCGTTCTAGACTAATTTATGTTGTAATTATTTATACATATAATATAAGGATAAAAGTATATATTTAAAATGAGAATAAGCGGAAAAAAATCTATATCTCAATTTGGACAAATTAAATATATTCTACAATTTGAAAGTAATTTTAGTTTTTTTCTTGTTGGAAGTTAGAAAAGCGCACAAAAGAATGACATTTTTAAATGTAAAATAAAGGTTACATACATTCATATTTCCATGTCTGAGTTCCTGGTAAGCTATAGATAAATGTAGTTTATTTTGATCTTTAAACTGACCATTTAGGGATGAAAATCATCTACCAACTGTTGGCTGTATCAATGAAAAACTGAAAGGAAAATACAACGTTGAGATAGTCCCCAAAGCGCCACCCCGATACCACTAGGTGTAATATTAGTCAGATAAATGTCTTGTATTCCAGAAAAGAAGTTCTATGATGGAGTAATGGACATGGAGTGTATCAATATGAACCATGCATCTTATATTGAAGAACTTATTAGTTCTATAGTTACTATATGAAGCCCTATTAATTTTTGTATAGCACTTTATTTTATATTACCTACAACGTAAGATATTTAAGTTTAGTCTCTTGAATGCTAATAAAACATTCCTAAAAATACCTTAGATCAAGTTCCATTAAATTAATGCCTAAGTTCCTGGTAAGCTATAGATGAATGTACTTGATTTTTATGCTTAAACTGACTGTTTATTGATTAAATTAGCTGATAGAAGTTAGTTGAATCAAACAAAATTTGAAAGAAAACTCACAAATTTGAGATGACACCCAAAATGCCAGCCTGATTCAGCTAGGTGTCATTTGAGTCCGATGAATAGCTTGTATTAAAGACAAGAAGTACTATGATGGAGCAGTGGACTCAGAGTCTCTCAATATGAACCATGCATCTTATATCTTATTAGTCCAATAGCTACAAACTGGAGGCATGTCAATTTTGCATAGCACTTTATTTTCGATTCCCTACGACATAAAAAATTTAAGCTCTTAATATTCTAATAAAATACACCTGAAAATCTCTTGATTCCAAATCCATTAAATCGCTGCCTAAGTTCCTAATAAGCTATATATGGATGTACTTGATTTTTATCCTTCACTTGACCGATTAAGTATGGAAATTGCCAGCCAAAAGTTAGTTTTATACAGAAAAAAATTGAAAGAAAAATCGCAAGATTGAGATGACCCCAAGAGCGCCAGCCCGATACAGCTACGTGTTATCTTAGTTTGATAAATAGCTATTATAGATGAAAAAAAGTTTTATAATGGAGCAGTGGAGTGAGAGTGTCTCAATATTAACCATGCATCTTATATTATGGAACTTATTAGTCCAATATGTAGGTAATGACTAGAGCCATGTTAATCTTGCATATCACTTTATTTTGTATAGCCTACAAGGTAAGGTATTTAACTTTTGTCTCTTGAATGCTAATAAAACACTCCTGAAAATATCTCAGATCCAAATCCGTAAATCAATGTCTCTCTTATTTCCTTATATAAGCAAAAATTAATTAAGTTGAAAACTTTTATTACTGACTAAGTGACCTTGGTTAAATATATTCAGTGCATGTGCTTTGAGGTTACATCTGCGAGCCCATGGTCACTAGTATCATGTTGTTTCACTACTTCATAAATACAGTCAAGATCAATCCCGAATACACCATTTTGCAACATATGTTGTCATCCATAATTCATCTGAACAAGAAGGTGAAGATCAAGCTTGCATATGCTTCACTCATTTCCAAATTTCTCAGATCGGATGAAACATTTTCCCTTTGTAGGGAATGCCATCTAGAAGTTATGTCTAGAAGTTATTTGAGAACAAGAAGGGAAAATCATAAATGAAATTTTTTTGCACAGGGTCATCGGAGAAAATATCAAGACACGACACACTGTTGAAGGTGAAACTAATATTTTCATATAATTTAAATTTCATTTATCATACATCTTTCGATTCTTAAGTGAGGCAAACAAATATCGGGGAGGAGGAAGACATATCATTCATGTACAAGAAAATTAAGGCCAAGGTGAAGAAGATAAAACAATTGAAGAAGAAGGCTTATGAAACAAAAAAGCTTTAGAGGGCAACTAAGAAGCACATTCTAGGCCTTCCCCTTTGATTTAAATTTCTAGATTGTTGTTGATTCCATAACAATGCCTTGTCTTGTGGTTGTGGATAATCTCTTCCGAACATTGTCTTTCGTGCCTAGCTAATATTTTGTCCTTCAATTCGATAGTTCGTCCTTAAAACATTGTAGCAATCCATCTTCTTGAATTTCTAGAGGATTTTCTCTAAAACAATATAATCCGCACTCTCTTTGGGTTTCAGAAGCTTAATTGTTGATGAATAGAGCAATTACATTCCCTAGCTTACAAAAACGTCCATCAATTTGTGTTTCATTATTTTAAGGATAAAATTGTTAACTCATTCAAAAAAAATGGAAACACATCCGATTCTGATATCAGAAAAATCATCGTGCATGAACCTATCAGTAACACTCCATAGTTTCCCAAATCATCCACACTTTTGAGTTTCACTCTTTTAAGGATGGAATTATTAACTCATACAAAAAATGGAACCGAATTTGCTTCCTATGGAGGAAGATTGATCATACATGACCATATCAGTTACATTCCATAGCTCACGATATCATAAATATAACTGGAAAATTCAATTTAACTGAATAATATAATCATTTTCATCTAATTTCAATCATATAAAACAATCCAATAATAATATAATCATTTTTGAAAACTCATCCATTATATTACATTTATTTTACTATATAACTAGTGGTTAATTAGAGGCAAACCATCACAAATGGGGGAAATTTCTTCATACAATAGTATCCATCAAAATCATTATCTTCCTTTCTTTTGTTATCCGAACCACTTCTTCTCCTTTTGTGATGTGTAGTAAAACAAATTGGTCGAGGTCATTGTATTTCGAACCCAATTTGACTTCATAATGTTGATCAAGCGTCAACAAAAATCATTAAGCTCTCTTCAATCTTTATTTCTTCATATCCATTATTAATTTCACACCTCTGCTTCTGTTCACCTTCCATAAAGACTAAAATATTTGCTTCTCCATGTCCTGATTTTGTAGCTTTTTCTAGGCATTCAAAGCACTTGTTTGGATTGTTCCCTAAAAAATAATCAACCTGAAAAGGATTATAAGTGAAGAATAACACTAAGTTGCCAAAATATATTCCCACACTATTAAATTGTTTGGCTAATATTGAATTCAGTTTAGAAATCTAACACATGCATACTTACCACTCCTTTTTTGTACAATGCTTCTGGGTTTTTGCATTGTATGCATCTATCGAGAAAGTTTGGAACTTTATTTTTCTGGTCATGCCAATGAACAATCGAAAATCATTCCAATGGTACTTATTTATGAATGAAGTTTTCATTTGCAACCTCGAAAAATTTCTTGCAACCACGTTATACAAAAAAAAAATTAATGAACAAACTTCAAACCTTTGTCATGTGCGAGAAGGGAAAAAAAGTTGTGCATAACATAAACAAAAACATATGAACCATTGTTCTAAAAAAATATGAGATGAACTTAACGCATGTTTGACCACCCTTGATGTTTGTTATGCAACTAAAGTTATATGCTGTCGAACAATCTCTAGAAAAATTTGTAATCAAACGATGCCATTGTTAGTGAACTGGACATAATGAATTTTTTTTTGTACTAACTTGCCTCTCCTAATATATTGGTCTGGTTCCGTCACTGGCACGCCCAAGTCACCTGTTGCGTGAATACTTCAGAAATGAAATCACCGACGTCGTGTGTTCGGAAGCCGTTGGAATCCAAGTCGTCACTTCCCCATTGGTGCTAGATCCTACTATTATTGAATACATAACTCGTTGCTTGTTATTACTTGGGGACTCAGATTATTGAAACTTTTAGCGGGAGCAAGAGGTTTCTTTATTTCATATTCATCCCAAAAACCCTTGCTTCATTTTCTTCATATTCATCCCTCGAGTCCATTTATATCCTGTCTTTTTGTTGGATCTTCGGATTTCCAAAACTATGCTACTCTCCGATCAGACAAGGAGAACAAACTGCAGTATCTTTCTTATTTACAGCTCTACAATCAAATTGGGAGAACAAACAACAGTTTTGTCCTGATTTTTAAAAATTTAATTTAATATTTTCATTTTTATATATTGTTTACATATATACATATACAAAATTCATATTTTATCTTTAAAATAATTTAAAAGTATTAATTTTCATATAGATATCATTTTTTATTTATTAGTCAATAAAACATTACACATCATTTAATTTTTAATAAATAAAACATAATAATAATAGACATAAATTTTTTTATGTTTAACCATGCATGACATGAGTATTTATCTAGTAAGTGTGCAAAAGTTGTACATGATTGTGCACACACGTTGCACACATTTTCCAAGAGTACAATCATCCATGCAAAGAAATTAAACTTTTAAAATCAAATTTTAGTTACAAAACACACAAATATTGGAAACTAAATATTCTAATGCAACTCTTCGTGAACTGACATAGAGGCATCTTCCTGAGTATCATTTTCGGCATTTGCAACTCAAAACACATCCTTAGCCGTAGTTTTTTCGCCGTATTTGGTATCTTTAGCCTCATTATCTTGAAGAGAAAAGTATTCAAAAGTCACCTTAACCCTCTGTCGGCTACTCCCTTCACTAACAGAGTGAGTAGCATACATAGAGCTAGTTATCATACAAAAAATTCCCTCTAAGCGTTGACGAGGGGAAAATTGAATTATATCCTCCAAAAGGTTGTTAAGATCTGCATGTTAGTATATTATAAGAGGGAAATAACAGATCGCTTTTGGAGAGTTACAAAATATAAAGAACGATAACAAAATTATTGTGCATAAAATATGCACGAATGTGGTACATATTTACGTCTTGTTCTAAATCTAATTTTTATATATTGTTTACTTCTATACAAAATTCAAATTTTATCTTTAAAAAATAATAATATTTTTTTTCATGTGGTTATAAATAAAATAATTTATTCATTAATAACAATAAATTACACTGCATTTAAATTTTTAATAAATAAGACATAATATTAATAGACATAAATTATTATTTTTAACCATGCATGGCACGTGTATTTAACTTGTAGTCTAATAATTGTGCCACTTTTGTACAGGAATGTGCACACACAAGACACACACTTATCCAACAATCATCCATGTAAAGAAAATAGACTATTTAAAATCACATTTAAGTTAATAACACACAAATTTTGGAAACTAAAGATTCTAAGAGGTATCCTCCTGAGTATCATTTCCAACATCTGCAACTCTCAACACATTCTTAGCCATAGTCTCTTCACCTTATATTGTAGGTTTAGCCTCGTTCTTGTAATGAGAAAGGTTTTCAAAAGTCACCTTAACCCTTTGTCAACTTCTGCCTTCATCAATAGAGTAATTAGCTTACATAGAGAGGGTTATCATAGAAAAAATCCCCTCTAAACTTTGGAGAAGGGGAAATTGAATTATATCCTCCAAGAGATTATTAAGATCTGATGTAGCATGAGAGGTTTAGAAAACTCTTCAAAAACTGGCATGATGATTCTCGGGGAGTTGAATCATACAAAATAATAATGAGATAATTGTGGCCTACCCAATTAGTAGCCCCAAAACTCTTATATGAATTGTATTTAACTATTGTAGCCTAACCTTTTACCCTAATTGAATCTTCAACTATTGAATTATCTGATGAATTCCTATATCTCCAATTAAGGGAAGCATCTTCATGAACATATGTCTCCAATGACTTCATATTGGGAACCAGCAAACACTGCAAGTGGAAAATTCACACTTACGGTAGACTTAAGATCATTCTTGTCTTGGGACGGATTCCTAACCAGAGAGTCCAATTCTTCAACATTCTTAAGAAGACCTTTTGTTACGACTAATTGAATCTTCATTTTAAATTTCCATGGCAATCTCGATGTACATAAACAATTTTTTCATCTACAATAGTCAAAACTAGTATAAAACCTTAACTACAATATTTCTTAAATTCAACCTACACATATCACACAACAAATACTCATCTTGCCATTCAATGTTCAAAATAACTCCTCATAGAATACATCACAAAATTACTTAGGGTTGTAGATTTACTATCCCAGAAGAAAAAAAATCCTAGCTAGTTGTTTTAAATACAACATACATCTGAGTTGCAGTTGTCTTCCAATTTTTGTATATGCATGTTAGTATATTATAAAAGGATACCAACAGATCTCTTCTGGAGAGTCACAAAATATAACAAATGATGAAAAAAAATATTGCGCATTAGATATGCACGGATTTGGCACATGTTTACATCTTTTTTCGGCAATTAATTGCTTCTCAACACAACCAGTTGATATTTATTCATATATGATTTTTAAAATTAATGTCAATATAATCTTAAGAAAATTCCCTTGTAACTAAGATCTTAAATATAAATTTTCTATAAATTCAATGATTCGTTTTGGAATTTTTCGCATGCACCTCTTATTTCTATCCTTATAAGTTATAATAATATTAATTTGTTCATAAATGAGACTTGGAATTGAAATTAGCTTTTTGAATTCACAGGTTATGATACATTGCACAATAGTTATTCATATCTTGGGAGTAAAATGATTATCGTTAGCATATAAATAGGTCCACAATAGAGCCATATTGACAGCTCACGCACTGCGCTTGCTGAAATTGCCTAGTTAGGTAGTAATGTATTAATCCTATAACTATTGACCGAAGCCTTGTTAATGATGCATAACATTCTATCTTCTACAATCGATGTGAGCAAGAGACTAAAGTTAAATCAATTGAATGTTCAGAATACACTCCTGAAAATAATTTTGAACAAGATCCATTAAATCATTGCCTCCGTAATATCCTTTTAAAAGGAATAATTAGAGTGAAAACTCACATTACTAACTAAGAGATATTGGTTTCTTTCCTAAATGTTCTAGATATTATACGTTATGATTAATTTCCTAACTAAGAATTTAAATCATTCCAAAGATTTTAAAAATTGTTCCAAATGCGCCCACATGCTACACTTACTAATAGATTTGTTCATGTATATTTCAAATAATATTATTATATAGATATCTACCATTGCAAGTAAATCAGTGGCTTATAAAGGATAAATACTTGCAATTCAAACAAGATCTGTGATATTTTCTCTTTATATTGCACTTGGTGAAATGAAGTTTAGAAAAGCAAGTTAAATGTATATTACTGGCATCCGTTTCTATATAATTCAAAATCAAATTCAAAAGTCAGCAGTACCGATGTAGGTAAATACCTCTTTTAGATAATTTTTGGCGTTAGTATTGAACTAAAATTGAAATGAAAATGCTATTCAATTTTTTAAAACAAGCCTGGTTTTCTTACATAATACAACCAGAATAGCATGTCATAATCAGTAGAGCTAGTCATTACTCAATTGTATATGTTACAAGCTAAAAATATTGCTGCATACATTGGATAGTACTAGGATGATTTTATTAGAGATAATTCTTCTAAAATTTAGTTGCATGAGAGTTCCTTGTCGGTCTCAGTTGTTTCTCCTGATTTATTTGAGGTTTTCCAATGGGTATAAAGGCAAATGAGGGTTTGTTTCTCTTGCATACTTTATTTTTGTGACCAGTTATATTGTAGCCTTGGGCGTATTGTGGGACAACCTCATACTCTACCTGGTATTTGTAGCTTATCTTATTTGGAAACCAATATGATCCTTTTATGGCCTTTCCTTGGTAAAATCATGTAGATTGCAGAATCAAACTTGTGATGGGCGGGATATGGCTTTATTGTGTGTATCCTCTAATATTGCTATCCCAAATTGGCTCATTAGTTGAGAAATAGTTATTTGATTGTAGTAATAAGCAGAAGCTGAGAAAACCAAGATCCATTCAGGTGCTACATGAGATTCTTCCTCGTGGAAATAAGTTCGACATCCATTTAAGAACCCTCAACCCAAATTTCCCAATAAGAAACTGAAACTTGAGCGAACATTTATTAAAATAATCTTCAATTGTGATTATGAGTGGGGCATGCCAAGAATAGAATAGTTTAGCCTTCACTTTAGCTCTAAAATCTAGTGTAGGGATTTTCTTTCTGAGATCTTAATGAATGGTCATCGAAGGAGAACATCCCATTGAATGTGTTCTTGTAAGGGATTGACAGGGTTTCGATTTCATCCAAAGAGTAAAGAATGCTGATTCCCACATTAATTTTGATCTTGGGTTGCAGCTGAATTGTCTTTGCTTCAATTGGTGGGTTGGATTGTAGAATATATGCAAAGTTTGATGGAGGGCTACCTTCAATTGGAGTGACCACCATTTTACCGGTTGTTCTTTGGGATATGTTTGGTGGTTTTGCAACGTTCTAATAGGATGTGCTGACAGGGAGAGTAAAGTTGATGAGCGTAGACGATGTTTAATGGTGGCTTTAAGCTATTAGTGGTGGTTATAAGTGGTATTCAGTGATGGTAAGTAGTAGTCAAAGTAGTCAGCGATGGAAATTATATTAGAATTAGGGAGAAAAATTCTAGAGAGAGAAAGCTAGAGAATGAACTAGTCGGAGTTCCACACAAGTTTTGGAATGATATATTATATATTTCAAAATCTATTTTATAAAAAATATGTTTAAAGAAACTTTGCACAAATAATATATGCAACATTAAAAGAGACTTCATTTGTAAAAAAAGAAGAAGAATCAGGTGTCAAATATGTGAATAGAAGATGAGCATGTTATCCCTCCACCGTAAGGAACACACTATAGTCTTTGCATTGAGAGATGATTGATCACCCTTTTTTTCTGTTCTGAACTTGAGATTTATTCAAAATAACTTCTAACTCATCTTTATTTATTTTCCTTAATTGCTTTTGAAGTAAGTTGATCTTCAAGAGTTTTTTTAATTTGATGATTACACAGGTTTAGTATTAGGAATAACTTGTAGTTCCTTTGTCTCAAGTCAAGATGAAAACTTTCATTTTTAGTTTGTCTCGGGTCAAAGTGCAAATTAACCTTTTATTTTAAGATTGATTTTTTTTCTTGCAAATTTTTTGAATAAAATAAATCCACCAAGTAGTACAAGAATTACTCTAATGATGTATAGATAAAATAAGCTAGCTAGTGACAAGATTATTTTATGAATATCCACTCATACCATCTATAAGAAAAACTGTTGGGAACGTATTAGATATAATTTAGTTGGGAATCAATTATCTAATCCGGGATCTCATGCATGTAATTAATTGAATCTATGTAAAATTTAGATTACATTTAATGTCTAGTTTAACTTCATATTCAATCCACTACGGAGAAGAGAGTCCCATACAAGATAGCTCCTTATATATACACAACATAATCAGTCGCCTACAACACTATCAGCTTAATTCGAACATCGCTTAGCAGTTAAAAACCTCGTCGTTATTTTTCTCTTGATAGTGAGGTTTACATTATTAGAATGGTTGGATTGATTACAAACATTTCCATCCTCATGGTTTCTATTAATTATTTTTATATTTATATTTGTAAAAACATCTATATGTATAGAATAAACAAAACTCAAAGAAACTCTACTCCAAGTAAATCTGGCCAAACCTTATTACAGATTGTATTATAGTCCAATAGTAATATATATTATCCACTTTCATATATTATGCATGAACCTATAGTTTCAGTATTAATAAACTGCAAGTCCAATACAAATGTTACTAGCAAAACGAAAGCGGTTTCCAGCTAATTATTCTGATCACTTTAATAACTGAAAGGATTCACTCCTTAATCCCTATAATCCTTGGAAGAAATGATTGAAAGCCATTGATAAAATATTCACGATCTTAGAATAGTTCCATTGATTTAACAATTACTGGCTATACATCAATCCTTTGATCCTTGAAATATTTCATAATATCAAGTAACACTTCATATTTCTCAAGGGTATTACGAACAAGGAAATGCAACAATGATTTAACTTCAACTAGAGTAAATTAGGCGGCTTCTTAATCGAGCGATGGTTAAATATTACAACTCAATTGCAGTGGTATTTTAATCGATGCACAACATGTTTGATTACAATAAGAGTGTAATAGAATATCCTTTGTGAATGATTATATAATATTGTGACAGACATTTGACATGCAAAAACTGTATTGTGCACAAAATATGCACGAGTGTGGCACATATTTAAGATATATTTTGAAATTAATCGCTTCACAAAGAGTTAGTAGATATGTATTCATACATGATTAGCACGTCAACGTAATCATAAGTTAATCCCCCTGTGTAACTAAGATATGACATATAATTTTAAGAATAAATTATTGATTTCTTTAGGAAATATTTCCCTTGGGTGTTGTGGTCATACATCACTACAACATCTGTAATACTACTAAATTGCTCAAAATACTCCTTACCCTTATTGACAGTAAATGCCAACCATCCAAAAAAATCCACCCTACAATAGGAAATCCTTGAATGCTACTATTGTTTCTATATATTATATGTTTATCATCCCTACAAATTAGTTTTTTTAATTTAACAGTGCGGCCATGTATCAAGTACTTCTCTATCACTTGAGTATAAGTAATAGAATCAACTAAACCCTTTATGTATCAACTTGCCAATTTTATATTCATATGCAAAGTTAGATATATACATCTATATCAACTTAGATATATTCTAATGTAGCAACTGCATAATAAGTGCAGACAATGTTTTTGCACACTAAATGCACAAAAAAATCAATTTTTTATACCATTACGGTAGCGTCGAAAGAAGTAAACTAGATCGATGTTATATATGTACAATATGTGTACTATAACGATGGAAGAAAAAATGTGTAAATCAAGTCAAAGTATCTCCAAAAAGTACACAAGGAAGACATTATTTGTACCAAGATACATGGTAGTCATGTGTCATTAGGTAAGACATTATTTGTACCAAGAAACATGGTAGTCATGTGTCGTTAGGCGTCTTGGATGAGCCTTTCAACTACCATGTTGGGGCCTTTAAGAAATCATTGAATTCATTGTTCGAGTGGTCGAATATGAAGTAATTTATATATATATATATATATATATATATATATATATATTTCAACTACCATGTTGGAGCATTTAAGAAATCCATGAATTCATTTTTTGAGTGTTCGAATATGAAGTAATTATATATATGTGTATTTTTTTAAAAACCATTATTTGATATTCAAAATGCCGGAATGTGTACATAGACAAAACAGAGCGAGCAGCTACAGAAGCCCAAATTGAGAATTAGGACATTCCAAAACCTAATTACTACCACGACAACAAAATTAAAGAGGAGAACTAGCCGCCGAAGCCGTAGAGAGTGCGACCCTGCCTCTTCAAGGCATAGGCGACGTCCATGGCGGTGACAGTCTTGCGGCGGGCGTGCTCGGTGTAGGTAACCGCATCGTGAATGACGTTCCATTTGCTCTGTTGCAAGAGACTCGGCTTCACTTTTGACTTCAGATCATCACTAATATTGGCCACGCAAATTAGTGCATCTCTTACTTGAGAAGCTTGAAACTTAATAGCTCTTACACTTTCAAGATGGCTTTCCCAATGAGTTTCCGACAATGTTTTAAGTGTGAGACCCTTAAACATTTCCTTAAATATGCTCCACCTCTTGGTTGAAGATGAAAACAACATTTAAATACGTTGTATAACTCCAGAGAAAGAAATCACGAGAGTAATACAGTGAGCTATATCACAAAGAGTAAGGTAAAGAGAATGACAACCACAAGGGGTGTAAAAGGCTATAGGATGATGTCAAGCAACCTTCATTGCACACCTTTATATTTCCCTTTCATATTTAGAACATTGTCATATCGTTGGCCTCGTATCACCAACATCAAGGCCGATTTTCGCCAAAGTATTTGCTAGAGTCTTAAAAAACCCCTTCCACGATGTATCATCTACCTTCATAAACTCAAAAAAATCATCTACCTTAGACGAAGTTGGTGAGGCATCGACACACCGTATCACAAGTGACATTTGCTCTTGGTGGCTTAGGCCCGGAGTACAATCAAGAATGATTGAATAGTACTTTGCTTTCTCACTCTTCGCTTCATCGGCCAACAAAAGAATCATTTCATTTTGAATTTTGTGGCTAAGATAATGCTTCCTTGTTTACTTCTCTCAGAAGCAACGAAGGTGCTCCCTTATTATCGGATCAAATTCGGCAATCATCTCAGTGAAACTTAAGAAGTTCACATTGTTCTCTTCATCAATTTTCTCATTACTTCCACAGAAGGCCAAGTTACATTTTGCAAGTGTTTTCACAACCGCTAATATTCTTCTTAATACTTCACTCCATCGTTCCTTTTCTTTGATGATTTTTTCTTGTACATCACGATGAATAGTTGTATTTGTTCGGAACATTTTCTCCAATTCAATCCAACTTTCCATGCACTTCATGTGAACATCACCACTGTCATGAAACTTGAGTGACCTTCCTACATTTTTCCAATCATTGAATCCTTCATTAGCCAAATGAGTACGGTTGTCTCTTTCCTTGAACAATCTACAACAAAAAAACACAACATCCTTTTTTATCGAATAAGCTAGCCCCCTCCTCTCTTGAGTCTCCCTATTACTCAATATACAAGTGTAGTGAGAACGAGAAAAATGGATAACACTACATTTCGGAAACTTGAACTCCACCATATGATCTCTAAATTTTTGAGAAAAGATGCCCCAATTCTTGGGTTCATAGATGTTTATATTTTCATCTTCCACTTGTTTCTCATCACTACCCGTTACAATTTGTTCCTCGAGATTATTAACATTCACCTCAACCTTTTCTTCCTCAATGACATCATGTTCAATCACTTGGACATCCTCTACAATTTCATCTTCTTCAACATGATTAACATTTCCCGCAACTTGTTCTTCAACAATACCAATATTCCCCTCAATTAGACCATCACTTATATCTTCATCATTTTTGCTCGTGTCCTCTTCTTCATGTGATTTCTTCTTAAGTAATCTCTCAAGAACACCCTTTTGTGCTTTCACATATTTTTCATGATTTTTAATCTTCTTTCTTTTTGAAACACCGGATGCACACTTTGTTTTACGCTTTAAAGGTTCCATATAGTAACTAGCAAAAAAATCAGATTTAGTTCATCAAAACAATATATAAAATGAGTACAACTTAAAGCCTATATTAGAATAAAAATGTGCTTCCCAAATAATAAAAAATTCCAACATTCTCAGATTGTCTCATTCTTTATTTTTTCTAAGAACAAAATGAACAAATTCAAACAGGCAATATAAGACTAAACCAAACATTTCACATTAATATAAGCCTAAACAAAATGAATTAATTTCAACAATAAAGCGTAAAAAATTCACCAAATTCAGCAACATTCAAAGAATGAACCAACAATTTAACCCTAAACAAAACATTAGAATATATGAAAATATCACACCAACTTGAAATTCTTCAATAAAGGTAGTAATAGAATTTAGAAGGAAAAGATTGAACCTCAATTTTGACTGAAAACCCGTCTTTATTCCTCAATCTTGGACTCGCTATGATTTTCTTGGCTGAGCTTTGGTTCCATTTTTCGAGCTCTGTTTCTGGTGCCATACTAGGTTTGATTTAGGAGGAAGGAAGAAGGGATTTTTCATGTGTTTGGGTAGAATTTTGGGTGTCGTATGGATTTTATGTTGGGTAAATTTTTTATTTTTCTTTTATATATAATGGATACCTAAATTAATTGGGGGCCCTTATTTAATTAGATACTTGGGGGCCTGAGGCAAGGTACTCACTTGCCTCAGCTTTGGGACCCGCCTAGGAGGAAGACATATCATTCATGTACAACATGTAAAAAAATGAAGGTAAAGGTGAAGAAGATAAAATAATTTAGGAAGAGGCTTATGAAACAAAGAATATTCTGAGGGAAACTAATCTTGCAAAGATGGCTAACCAAGAAGCACATTCTGGGAATTCCCATTTGATTTGAATTTCTAGATTGTTGTTGATTTCATAACAATGCCCCGTCCTCTGGTTGTGGATAATCTCTTCCAAACTTTATCTTTCGAGCCTAGCTAATATTTTGTCGTTCAATTCAATAGTTCATCCTTAAAACTTTGTAGGAATCCATCTTCTTGAATTTCTATAGGATTTTCTTTAATACAATATAATCCACACTCTCTTTGGATTTTGGAAGCTCAATCGGTGATGAATAGAGAAATTACATTCCTTAGCTTCAAAAAACTTCCATCAATTTGTGTTTCATTCTTTTAGGATAGAGTTGTTAACTCATTCAAAAAAATGAAACCATATCTGGTTCTGATATCATAAAAACCATCGTGCATGAGCCTTTCAGTTACATTCCATAGGTTCCAAAATCGTCCACACTTTCGGGTTTGACTCTTATAAGGATGGAATTATTAACTCATAAAAAATGGAACCGTATTTGCTTCCTATGGTGCAAGATGATCAGGCATAAACATATCAGTTACATTTCATAGCTCATGATATTAGAAATCTAACTGGAAAATTCAACTGCCCAAAATAATATAACCATTTTTTATCCAGTTTCAATCATATAGAACAATTCAATAATAGTATAATCATTTTTGAAAACTCCTACATTATATTACATTTATTTGACTATATAACTAGTGGTTAATTAGAGGCAAACTATCAAAAATGGGGGAAATTTCATCATACAATAGTATCCATCACAATCATTATCTTCCTCTCTTTTGTTATCCCAACCACTTCTTCTCCTTTTGTGATGTGTAGTAAAAACAATTGGTCGAGGTCGTTGCATTTCGAACCCAATTTGATTTCATAATGTTGATCAAGCGTGACAACAACCACTAAGCTCTCTTAATCAATAATTATTTCTTCATATCCCTTATTAATTTCACACATCTCTGCTTGTGTTCACCTTCCATAAAAAGTGAAATTATCGTTTTTCATGCTTTGATGTTGTAGCTTTTTCTGGGCATTTAAAGAAATTGTTTGGATTGTTCCCTACAAAGTAATCAACCTGAAAATGATTAAAATAGAAGAATAGCATCTAAGTTGCCAAAAATATATTCCCACAATATTAAATATTTTGGCTAATATTGAATTCAATATTGAAATCTAGCACATGCATACTTATCACTCCTTTTCTGTACAATGCATCTAGATTTTTGCATTCTATGTATCTATCAAGAAAGTTTGAAAATTTATTTTTCTCATCATGCCAATGAACAACCGAAAATCATTCCAGTGATAATTATTGATTAATGAAGTTTTCATTTGCAACCTTGAAAAAGTTCTTGCAATCACGTTATACAAAAACAAATTTAATGAACGACAATTAGAGGTGTCAATTCGGGTTATCGTGTTGGGTTCATGTCATCTTGGAAACGTGTCATGTTGAAACAGGTGGGGTTGAAATGTGTTTATTTCATTTGTCGTGGCGAGTCAGGTTGGGTCGAGTTACTGTCGTGTTGGGTTGAAAACGTGTTAGTTTTTTTTCCTCGGGTGGGGTCATGTCGGGTCGAGTTAATATCAGGTGGGATTACTTTCGTGTAATTTTTATACGCGGGTTAGGTCGGGTCGGGTCAGAATATTTTTGGGTTGGATCAGATCAGGTTAATATCGTGTAAATTTTTTTATTAAAGTTTTGTTTGAGCTTGATCATGTCAGTTATTTTTATAATATTTCATATTGGATTCAAATATATTTCGTGTTGGTTCATTTTAGATCGGTTTATTATTCTACCTGATTAAATTTGGGTTGGTTTAGGTTATGGTTCGATAATATTATTGTTACAATTGCACTATTATCTTGTTTTGTTTCATTGTAACTTGTCGCTTCTAGTTATACCTTACTGAAAAATAGGTATATAGGCACGATATGTCATTCTTGGCATAGCAATATCGGTTCTAGGAATTTCATAGGCACCGGTAATCTGGTAAATGAAACAACATATTGGTACCTATGAATAAATACAACATCGGTTCACTGAATACCGGTGCTAGATACCGATGCCTATTAAGAAAAAAATGTCTGAATTTAATATTTTTCATCGCCGATTTTGGCTGAATGACATATACCGGTGCTAATATAAATGCCTATGACCGGAATAGTAATTTTTGAGTTAAAATTGTGGTGGAAAAATATCTAGCACCTAGACCGGTGCTAGGATTGCATTTAATTTAATATTTTAAAAAATACTTTAAAGCAGCCCCACGCAGTTGCGTTATAATTGTATAGGCACCGATATGTTGACCAATGGCACCGGTACTCATACCAGTGCTCGATACAAAGAAACATTCTCAACATTTCACCAAAAATTCATTTATTTAATATTTTAATATATATAGGAAACAATAAAAAAATCATGTATTTTGGAGCAATGGTTAGTGGGGTAACATAATTTTTGACCACATTGTAATTTTCCAAAACTGTAGAAGTAATCAACATTGACTTTCGAGGCCCTTCTATTCACCCATACATGCCCAAATTTCAAAGTCGCAATCCATAATTATTGGATTTTATTTTGGTGTCGTCAATTTCATAATTCGACAACTCCAACTTTCTTGGAGGGACCTAAGTGCAAAAAGTAAGAACTTTACTCGTAACTCCAAATCGAAATATGCTCGATAGTGATGATACATTGTACACCCCCATCGTGTTTTCCTAGTATGTAACAAAATATTTATCAACAATCGAGCATAAGAACATATATGTAATCATTTTCTATTTCCCTTTCTTATTTCTAATTAATCAACTTTAAATTACTCTAGAACATATATTAGTGCTTTCAAAAATTTCACCAAGAAATTCGTCTATTCAATATTTCTATATTTAGTCAAGAATAACAAAAATAATGTATTTTTGAGCAACAGAGAATGGGTTAACACAATTTTTGGGTCACGGTGTAATTTTTCAAGATTGTGTAGAAGTATTCAATGTTAACATTCAAAGCCCTTATGTTCACTCATACATGCCCAAATCACAAACTTGCAATCGTGCATTGTTGAATTGCATTTTGGTATCACCAATTTCATGATTCAACAATTCCAACTTTCTTTGAGGGGCTTAAGTGAAAAAAAAACTTTACTCGTAATTTCAAATTGAAATCCACTCGAGCTTGATGATACCCTATTCATCCCCTTTGTATTTTTCAACTCCATAACGTAATATTTATCAATAATTGGTCATAAGAACATATTTTTAATCCTTTTCGATTTACCTTTCTTACTTCTAAATAATCAACTTTAAGTTACTCTAGAACATGTACTAACACTTTCCAACATTTCACCAATTTTTTTTTTCAATTTCTATATTTATGCAAGAATAACAAAAATTGTGTATTTTGGAGAGAAGGATAATGTCATAACATTTTTTTGGGCCATTACATAATTTTCCTTGAATATGTTAGAGGCGCTTTTGTGCCTACTGTCTTAGTTGAATAGCAGTGTTGAGTATTCATTGAATTCAATTCAGTTTTTAAAATACTTTAGTGGATTTTTGTGCCGTACTAAATATTTTTATTCTAATTGTTTAAATAAAAAAACTAGTAGAGTCCCAATGCGCGTTGCGCAGTATTATTAATCTAAAAAAACAAAATTACTTTATGTACCTTTTGTATCTTACATTTAAATTTAAAATAAAGATTTTTATTTACAATTTTGAAATTTAGTCATCTATGGAAATCCACATGAGCAATGAAGCAAAATAATTAGTTTAGTTAGAAATTGTAGTATATTAAATACAATAAAATGATTATTTTTATATTTCATTCAAATTATTTAAAAATAATTATTAATATGTTGAAATAATTTTAAATATTATCATAATTATTTTTATCTCACTTAATAAAATTAAATATCAGATATTCTTATTAGTCTCACATCCACTAATTATAAAATATCCTCATCTAACAGTTACTCGGTTTATAACAAGAATTTATTAAATATTATTTTTACAATACTTTTCAAACTATTTTTTAAAATTAATATTTAGTCGACTCTCAATAATTACGAATTCAAAATCATAATTTTAATTAGACATATCTTTTTATTTGATCATTATTCATTAGATTTATAAATTTAGTCATGTGCATTTATTTGAGTATTCATATTTGTTATGAGTTGACTTTACGTACTGGTAATCATATATGTAAACTCGTAATATAAGAAAACCCCATTTTATTCTAAGAAGTATGTGTAAAGAATTTATTAGTTTTACTCATAATCAAGTTGATTTGGTTCTATATTAAATGTTAATTGACTTTTTATAACTACACATGTTTTGGGTTGATTACAGATATGGTTATATAGTTCATTTATCGGATTGAATTAGGTTCGGGTTGAATTGGGTTTGGGTTGAATTAGGTTCTTAGTTTCTTCTTGAATTCATGTTTGATTTGCTTTTGTTAATTAGTATGGGTTTTAGTAGCTAAACATAACCTTGGGAGCAATTGATTAAGGCTTCCAAGCCCATGTCTTGAGATCTATTTGTAAGCTATTTAATGCTTTGCTATTGTGTATTTATT
>JAULKM010118451.1:0-21440 GCA_032355605.1 Rubia tinctorum | reverse complement strand
AAGAACCCTTGTGATCTAAACATGCGGGCTATTTAGATAACAAGTCGGAGTTGGGTGTACCCTGCGGGCTAGACGCTACTTCTTCGTGCATTTATATTGAGTTGGGCGAATCCTCAGTCTAAATAAAGATCCGATATTCCGTAATCCAGAGTCTTCGCAAGGAGATTCATATCATTGAGCTTTCCAGAAAACACCATCTCACACACAAAATGATAATCAATATCAATGTGCTTGGCTCTCTTATGCGAAACTGGATTCTGAACAAGAAAGAGAGCACTATTATTATCACACACCAAAACAGGAGGTGCATGAGTTAATACACGTAAATCCCGAAGAAGATCCATCAACCAAACTAGTTCCACAACAGTGTTGACCATAGCATGGTTTTCTGATTCTGAACTAGAACGAGAAACTATAGGTTGCTTCTTAGCACTCCAAGAAGCCAGGTTACCACCAAGAAAAATGGCATAACCATATGTAGACCTATGAGTCTCAATGCAACGAGTCCAATCAGCATCAGAATAACCCAGAACTGGTAAAGTGGACGAATTTGCACCAAATTGAAGACTAGAGTGGAGAGTATCACGCACATAGCGCAAAATTCAAGTAACGGCTTGGACATGGTTATTAGTAGGAGCCTGCATGTACTGACTGACCGTGTTCACAACATAGGACAAGTCGAGATGTGTAATTGACAAATACTGAAGTGCATCAACCAAAGAACGATAAAGTGTGGGATTTTCGAATGATTTACCGGAAGAGCTGGAAAGCTGCAAAAATGCAACAAATGGTATAGAAACAGACGCCGAATCCTATATTCCGGTGCGCAATAAAATGTCCTTCGCATATCTGGCCTGCCAAGAAATAACCGTAGGAAGTACGAACAACCTCCAGTCTTAAAAAATACTGTAGAGTGCCAAGATCAGTAATCTTGAATTTTTGGTTAATCTGATCAATAACCTTTCGATTGAGACGACTATCATTCCCAGTAAAAATAATGTCATCAACACAAACCAATAAGTAGAGCAAAGAGGCGCCCTGGAAAAATACAAACAAAGGTGTATTGAAGGAACATCATACAAAATCCAGGCAAATAAAAAATGAACTGAAACACTGAAACCAAGCATGAGGATCTTGTTTCAAACCATAAATGTCCTTGCGTAGACGACAAACAAAATCAGGAGGCATCAGGTCTTTGTATCCAGCAGGCTGCTCCATATAAATAGGGGATTCAAGAACACTATTTAAAAATGCATTCTTAACATCAAGCTGTCGTAAAGGCCAATTTTGAGTGACAGCCAAAGATAAAATAGTACGAACAGTAGAAGCCTTAACCACAGGACTAAAAGTAAGATTATAATCAAAACCAGGCAATTGTGAAAAACCCTGAGCATCTAACCTCACTTTTATGCCTGTCTAGCGATCCATCTACCTTGTACTTCAAACGATAAACCCATTTTGAACCAACAGTATTTGCATTTGATGGATTAGGAACCAAATCTCACGTCCTCTGAGTTCGAAGAGCCTCCATATCAAAATCCATGGAAGCAACCCATTCAGGATCCTTAACAGCTGAGCGATGACTCCTTGGCTCGGTCTTAGCAAATAAAACACTCAATAAACCAGAAATATCATACTCAGAAAAATCTTTGTACCTGAGGGAGCCAGTATGAGAGTGAGTGGTGATTGGATGGCTATATGAGGGAACCAGCACCGGAGATGATGCGAAACTCGAGACAGGTGGCTCGGAAGCCGTAGACTGCCACACGGTGAGGCAGCTGGAGATGTCACGACTAGAGGCGGCGTAGCTGGAAAAACCAACGGCGCTGCTGGTGGCGCGTGAGCTATAAGTGCGGGCGGTGAGCTCGACGCATGCGGCATGTGAGACGATGCTTGTGGCTGCAGGATGTGCTGCTGGTCTGCGTGCAGCGGACATAAACAATTTTCAGACAAAACCTAAGATCCCGGGATAGACTATAAATGAGAATCATCTAAAATAATGGGAAAATTGGCCAATGTAGACAACTCAAACACCTCCGAAGACACAAATGAATGTTCCAAAATGGCAGAAACATCGAGCGAAGGTGGTGCAGTCGTAGAACTAGTACAAGTGGCAGAGAATAAAAACTCATCAAACCGAGCATGACAAGTGATGTACTCCTTCTTCGTAGCAGGATCAAGGCAACGATAACTCTTGTACTGAGAACTATATCCCAAGAAAATACATGGAAAACTATGAGGTTCCAATTTATGAGGAGCATAAGGGCGCAAATACGGAAAAATTCGACAACCAAAAGGATGAAAGTTGGAGTAATCAGGAGTAGTTCCAAAAATAACAAAAAGGGGAGACTGACCCGATAAAACAGATGTAGGCAAACGGTTGATAGTGTCGCCAGCCGTAGCAAATGCATCACACCAAAAATAATGATGAAAAACAGAATGAAAAAGTTTAGAGAGCCTCATTTATGTGATGTGATGATGTTTTTGCCCAGCTTAACCATTTTGCTCCGGTGTGTAGGGACATGAAAACTGGTAATAAATTCCCTTTGCAGCAAAATGAGATCGCATACGAGAGTTTACAAACTCTGTCCCGCCATCACTCTGAAAAACCTTGATATAGGTAGAAAATTGGTTCTCAACCAGTGCCTCGAAATAAATATAAACCTCCACAAAATCATACTTGTGCCACAGAGGATATAACCAAGTGAAACGAGAGTGATCATCAACAAAGATAACACAATAAGAGAAACCATTAGAAAGAGTATTTCTTTCTTATACTGATTCTAAATAAATTATATCTCAATTATATACAAACGTATCTAACTATTAGTTATAAAAATTGAAATAATAGAAATCAGAAGATGAAATGAGGAAAGTCGCTACTCCAATATTGATAGTTAAGCGGAAATTTAGTTTTAGAAGCTTAAGAAATGAACAATGTTAAGATTGAACCATTGGATTAAAAGTTTTAAAATGCGAGTTCCTTATCTTTTTGTTCTGGCGCTATCTTGAACCATTGGGTTAGCCAGTCGCTAATTGACAGTAGCATCGTGTTATTGAAGTAGTCTCAACCTGCAAGGCCTCCCGATCTTTTTTGTGAACAACATGTGCTCCACTAATTCCTCCTTTGTGTAGCACATATAGCACCTTGTTGATATATTCATTCCCTTTTCCCTTAGGCTGGGATTTGTCGGAGTAGTCCCCTGTATCATTCTCCATAAGTGAAATTCGATGTTTTCCAAGAGATCGACATTCCACAAAGTCTTCCACATATAGACCTTTTCGTGATCGCTTGTGTTGGTAGTGGATGCTGAAGGTTAAAGTTTCAAATTTCCCTCGCATGCTACGTGATAGCCAGATTTGACCATGTATTTTCCTAGGATTTCTTTATCCCACATCTGGTAGTCCTGCGCCCCAAAGCTGTGGTGTGTGATGTGGATATTTGTGATCTCTCCAACCATCTGTGTGGGGAATCAGAAAAAATAATTTGAGACTGCCTCACCATAACTCAAGGCGAGACAATAGATTAAGCAAAGTTTTAAAAATTACAGAAGGTGCCCCATGCCATATTTCATCTTTAAATAATTGTAGTTAGACCCTCCGTCTCACCGTAAGATTGTGTGAGACCGTATCAATTATCACTCAAGTTTTTGTAGTAGGAAACAGAACAATTAGGAGAGGCATCATTCTCCACTCTCTTTTTTTGTCTATTAGGTCGTAGACTTTGAACCCCAAATTTGGTAGCAATTCGTTTTTGAAGCGGGTAGGATTGTGCTGATTTGGAATTCACTTTTCTTGGATGTCTACCCTATCCCCCGTGCCGATCTTCCATTTCCGGCGAGGCTTGATCAACTCCATTCCCAGAGGAGAACCCTCCCGCCCCCATGAATCACCTTGTTTTGGTTTGGTTTGTAGAAAACTCCGGTTAATACTCGATTCAGAGTGATAACGATTTTCGAGTCATGAAAATGTTGAAGCAACTTGATCTTTATGGTTTTGATGGCTCAAGGATGGGAACATGAGACATAAATAGCAAGATGCGCGTAAATAATCAAAATACAAATTCCCCCAAGCATTTTAGTTAACCTTTTCTTTTCAGAACGTGTGTATTATCAAAGTGCATACATGTATACGTCCCACCAATAATAACATATTTACTTTTTCAAAGTCAAATTTGATAAACTCTAACCATAATATATATATATATATAATAAATATATCATGTGAGATATTGTTGAATTCATCTTAACATGTATTTTCTAAATATCAATTTTTTATGCAAAATGGGTATATGTAGTTAGAGATAATAACGGTCAAACATGATAATTGAATACTGTGAAAAAGCAAATAGACCATTACTACTGGGACAGAGGGAGTATAGTATCCATTACAATAATCATTGTCATTGACACATTGAAGACTCTATACTATTTATGCTGGGACAGAGGGATAATCTCCATTACAATAATCATTACCATTGACACATTGAAAACTCTATGCTATTTATGCTTAGTGAAAAGCCACACTAATGTGTGGAATGCTACCTCTAAAACATATGTTTTTTTTACAATTGTATGTAGACAATAACCACTTATCAATAGATGTCGTGATTACAATCACCATTATCATTGACCCAATAAAAGACTATATGCTATATAAATGCTTAGTGAAAAAGCCACAAAATGACACAAATGAGTTCAATAATATCTCTAGAAATACACACGAAGCTTCCTAAACTTTTGCTATTCATTTCAAAAAATGTACAAATTTCTCACTAATCACTTTTGGCTTTTGCTCTAGTCATTTGGCCATATTCTCCCACTATTTTCCCACCACCAATGGCGGATTCTTCCTTTCTAGGGCAACATTAATTCCTCACCATGGAATCATTCCACAAAGCTAATTAATCCTAAGCACATATAGTGTGCTTCACTACATCACCTATATATCTTATCACTTCCTGTCATCTACCATATAGCTTATCACGCATGCATATTTTCTTTATGGTCTATAACTCTCTCCCTCCTAAATCAAAGTGCATAATACATTAGTGGTAATTTTAAAGAAACAATTTAACTATTAATATGATGATATTATGTGTCATGATGAATTGAACAACATCAAAGATGATAATATTGTTATATATCTTATTAAAAAAATTCAAAAAGTTTGACTAAAATTTGATATGTGCAGTTTAGTATGGAATATAAGAAGTTTAAAATATAGTTTAAAATTTTATTAATTTTGACTGAAAAGGATTTAGTACATGTAGTTTAGTCTGAAATGAAAGAAATTCAAAATAAATACTAATTCCGTCCCAATAAAAATGACGCATTTACTTTTGACTCGCTCTTTTATGCAAGCTGATGTGGCAGAGAATAATTGTGGGAAAGTAGGGAGATTTTGGGAAATTTGTAGGCCCAATCTGAAAGTTGTTAAGGGTAAAGATGACATTGTGGGAATTTAACAACATATTCTTTGTTATTTTGAGTAATTTTATGTCATTTTTGTTGGGGCGGACAAAAAGGGAAATGTACCATTTTTGATGGAATGGAGAGAGTAGTTAAAGTTTAATAATTTTGACCGAAAAAAAATCAATCGGTGCAGTTTAGTCTGAAATGAAAGAAATTCAAGGGTCAAAGTTCAATAATTTTGACTGAAAATAAATAAATATGTGCAGTTTAACCTGGCACGAAATAAGTATATCGTAATCAGTATGTACGATTCGAACAAAATCACATACACTCAAACTTGTCCCTTATATCAAATTTTGAATTGTTATATTTTAATAATTTTGGTTGAAAAAGATTCGATCTCTGTAGTTTAGTCTGGAGCGGAAGAAGTATAAAGCAAACCCTTCTATTATGGCGTTTCCTCTCCAAAATTGACGCGTAGAGCGATTGCGACAAGCATATATAATGCTCGCCAGAAACACATATAGAAATAGTCGTCTAGGGTTTCTAGGACCCAAATGGCGGGTTGATATTGGCGTGTGTTTGAATGGGGTGATGGATTGATGATGGATGTGTTATCTTTCCAAAAGTGGTGATGCACTTGCTCTTATATCTCCACATTTCATCACAAAATTCAGTTTATTTAAATGCTCGTGAAAAAATATTAACAATATAATTATTATTTTTTAAATTAAGAAGTAATTCTTGTATGAGTGCATCTCTTGAAATACGGTATTTTCATAAGTTATGGAAAAACCAATGTTTAAACTGTAAATTAGAAGAAATTAAGATAAAATTTTCGGGTTGTATTAATCGGGTCATAAACTTATAACTACTACATATTGCATAATAAAATTTTAATATTGCAATTAAAACCTTTTATCTTTCTATAATTCTAATTCAACCCCGTTTTCCATATGTCTATGGAAAGGCCGTCTTTACCAAAACTTTGTCGTATTTTTAAACTTAAGTATGGTATCTTTTGATTAAAATATTATATTTTCAATTTTCAATTAATATTTTTAATATAACATTTCTTGGATGAGTCCGTCTCTTGAAAGATCAAGGTTTCAACAACAAATTGAAAGAAATGAAGATAAAATTTTCGCGTTGCATTAATCGGGTCATAAACTTATAACTACTGCACATTGCATAATAAATTTTTAATATTGTAACTAAAATATTTTACCTTTTTATTATGCTAATTAAATCTCGTTTTCCCAAGACTTTGCCTTTTTGCATGTATATATTCAAATATGTCTTATTACATGTTTAACTTTAAATGTACAATATTTAAATTGAAATATAGTACTTAAATTTTAACTAGCATGATTATTTTATAAAATTAAGAAAGTTCGCTTTTCTAAATACTTAGCTAAGTGATTAGCCATTTCTAATTGGAGTTTCATTTGATGTATATATTTATTCATATAACACTTTAAAAATAAAACATAAACTATTAAGAGAGTTTCTCTATCATCATATTATCTAACGGCTAGATGATAAAGCTCGGATCAGTAACTTTTATGGTCAGTCTGTAATTATTTATATTCTGAGATATATTTAAAAAGGTTTTAAATTGTAAGAATCTCGTTGCAATAAATGAAAATAAACATCAAACTATCCCATCCTAATTTGTAATTATATCAATCATAAATATTGTATACTGTTTAAACTAAGAAATGCAAATTTTTTTGTATACTATTCAATCGCCCTTCTTATGTTTTTCAGTACCTTGAAATGAAATGAAAGTATTTGTTTTCAAAAATAATAAATATTTCATTTATTACAGACTTTTCCGACACTAAGCAGATAATATATTATTTTACAGGACTAAGGATATAATAAATGGTGGTGCCCACGGCATGTTTGTGGTAATCCTTCTCCCTAACCCCACTCCCACTTGAAAGGAGCCACTGCTAATCAATTTCAAACTTCGAAGCATTCCATTTTAATTTTAAGAATACAATATTCGACCAACCAGTCATCGACTCATCGCCCATCCAGCAAACCACAAGCCGGGCCACATCTTATCTATGCCAATTTTTACGGTACCCTGTAATTGTCACGAGAAGATTTTCTAGACACGAGTGCAGAATTGGTGTGTTAACAGTAGTTAAATTGATTAGTGGATGGTAATTTTGAATTGTTGTTCCTGATACTGCCGTGCAATTCGACGGTCATTGCAAATGGGTGAAGAACTGTCTTATAAGAAGTTTCAGTTTCGATACCGGTTTGACACTCTCGTCGGAACTGGTTTTGAGGTGATGGCACAATAGAGCAAAAGCCAATATTGGCTAGCATGTCAAGTTCTAGCCGAAAAGCCCAAGTCTCAAAGTGGGTCTCATGCCTTTCGATACAGGTTTACTATGAGACCTTTCTAGAAGAGGTAAGAAGGTATATTTTAAAGATTAGGGTTCTAAGGTAACTATAAATAGGGAGACATGTCTTCTATTTTGGGCAACTGTTTCATTACCTATTCTGGTCTTTTATCTTATCACCCTGCTGAGCCTGACTTCATCATCGTAGAATCTCCCCCCGGATTCCTTCGGGGTTTTTGTTTCCTTTGCAGATCGCGGGTCAGCGGAGGCGGATCGAGATCGGACCGGAGGTTCATATTCTCGCATTAATTGGCACCCCAGTGGGACCCTCGATTAAACCAGATCTAGATCTTGATCCTTTGGTGCATGTCTGCATCCACGACTGCTACTCGGCGGAGCGAGAGATTGAAGGTGAAGAAAGCCTGCACTGGTCAGGAGATTAAATCTTCGAGGAGTACGGTTGTCCCCACGACCCTGCAGGCAATGAAGGGGATACCGGTGGAAGCTTCGTTAGCTCCAGATCTTCCGGTTCCCGCTACAAAGGGATTGCATGCTGGAGCACCACCAGGAGGATCGAGAGATGTGGAAGTCACAATTGAACCAGCTGTGGGAGTTGGCACTTTGATGTCATTGTTTGGGTCGTGAGGAGTCGACGACCGCCTCATAGAGACTTCAGGAGATCCACACGTTGTAGGATATCAGCGAAGGGTCGAGGAGAGTTGGAACATGGGGGATGCAACGATGGGCTTACCGCTGGGTTTTTACCTGATCACACAAATGTTGATAGTAGCAGGGTATCAGGTTGTTCCCCCTTCGATGATCCATGGCCCTTCGATGATGGCAGTGCCCTCGATGACTCTTGGTTCATCGATAGCATTAGAAACACAGTTCAGAGCTCTACCATCGGCGAGTCAATTGTTGGGTGTACTCTACTTTGGATGTGCTAGAGAAACTGAGGTACCCAGACCGCAACCCTCTTTCCCAGGACACATGTAGATAAGCTATCCTATGCCCACTTCAATGCCTTCATACCTGCTCCCAAATGCAGAACAAAATAGGGGTGTTGCGTGTCCGAAGGATATGGGAGCTAGTTTTCACTCGGGACCGCCTGCTTTGCAACATGGATACGCTTTCTCGGGTGATGAGCACCATCGAATTCTGAATCAGTACGTGGGCTATGCGCATGCTGAGATGGAAAGTTCTCTGGGAAAGGAGTCGGATAGGTTGATATGGCCGACTGAACAAGCTACGGGGTCTCCTTTAGGTTCAGTCATAACATCATTTCGATGGCCCGATGATGTAAAACCACCAGAGGGGCTCCCTACCTATGCAGGAGATTCAGATCCTCGGGAGTTCATCCAAACTTTCCTCAGTTTGATGAACTCTCGAGACTTCGATGAAAGGTTGACTTATAAGCTGGTGGGTAGCTACCTTCGAGGGAAAGCACATGAGTGGTTTAGAAAATTTCCAAGGGGTTCGTTGCATTCATATCGAGATTTCAGCAGAGCATTACTCAGCCAGTATTGCCAGAAGAAGTTCACTAAAACAATGACGAACCTGTACCAAACGAAACAGAAATAGGGGGAGTCAACTGCGACTTTTTATCATAGATATGTTGATGATAGTTTAGGAGTTGTCGAAGGAACAAAGAATGAATTTATCCAAGAATATTTATTGGGAATGGAAGACCTGGAGCTTTATAATAAACTGGCGGCAAAAATTCCTAAATCGCTTCAACAACTACAGGAGGTTGTATAGCAACATTCGAAGGTAGAGGAAGCCACACGAAATAAGAGAGAAGGGATAATGGCTAAGCATGCAAAAGATAGTGAGTCTCGGGGGAAGATTCCTATGGATAGGCTGGGTTTCGAGAAGTATACACGTATGCGACGCACTCTAGCAGAAATCTAGATTATTCATAGGGGGATCTTCAAGCCTCCACCCCAAAAGAGTGATGCAAACAGAGCTTTCGCTACTAGGAGATCTACCAACAAGTTTTGTGACCATCATAGGGATTATGGGCACCACACGAATGAGTGTACCCACCTTAGGATGAAGATTGATCGATGTGAAAGAGGTCTTTTGAAGGAATCATTTTGCCAACCGTTTCAGGATGACCCTTCGAAGACAAAGGATGAAAGAGGAAGCAGGTGGCCACTGAATAAGAACTTTAATGCTTGAGGACGAGAAGCTCGGGGTCCTCAGGGCCAACGAAAAGAGCACCGCGAAGAACCACAATGAAATCCTCTATCAAAACATCAAAATAGGAATGAAGGAACCCTGTGGTGCATAGGGTGATCAATGTTATCAGTGAGGTTGTTAGGGAGAGATCATCGAACGTTGTGATGAAGGCTCAATCTCAGTGCATATCGGCGAGAGAGCCGATGGGTAAAATGTTTCGACCAGATGAAACAATCATGTTCTCAGAGGCAGACACGGTCCTAAGTCAATCCCCCATGCGAATCCCATGGTTACCTCAGCTATAATTGGAACTTGCCTGGTAAAAAGGGTATTTGTTGATGATGGAAGCAGAGTCAAAATAATATTTGTGAGTTGCTTCGATTAGTTGGGAATTGGACGTGTAAACTTGAAGAAGTCGACTTCACCACTATCAGGGTTCACATGGAAGACAGTCTATGCAATTAGAGAGATAACTCGGCATGTAAGGGTTGCTGATGGAGATAAGGGAATCACAGTGTATTGCAGTGTCACAGTCATCGATGCTTTCTCCCTGTATAATGTGATACTTGGAAAAACCTGGATGTGTCAGGCTCGGGTAGTATGGTTACCATATCATTTGATGATGAAATTCCCAACAGAAAAAGGAGTAGCGTCCATCTGCGAAGCCCAGGCGGTGGCTCGAAGCTGCAACTATGAAGTAGTACGGGGAGCAGGGAAAACAAGAAGCGCAATCGCGCTACATGGAAAAGCTGGCCCAGCAGGCATGCAACAGCTTTCCGTTTGAATTTTTGGGACAGTATTTGTGGGAAAAATGATGCTTGAGGGGTTAAAGCAGGAGTTGAAAGACCTGCTTGATCGGTACTTTGATGTATTGTCCCATGACATGTTAGATTTAACAGGAGTACTGGCCCATTTGGTGGTCCAAAAATTAAATGTGGACCATTCGATAAAGCCATCTAAGCAGAAGAGGAGGATGTTCGCCCCTGAGAGGGCCGAGGCAAGCAGATTGGAAGTAGGGAAACTCTTTAAGACAGAGGTGATCGAAGAATTTTTCTATCTAGAGTGGTTCACCAATCCAGTACTGGTCCCAAAGCTGGATGGGACGTGGCGCATATGCATTGACTTCATGGATTTAAACAAGTGTTGTCCAAAGGATAGCTATTCGCTACCTTCGATGGATCAGTTAGTGGAAGCGATACCGGGGTATCATATCTTGGCCTTTTTTTACCCCCATAAGGGTTATCATCAGATAATGATGGCAAAGGAAGACAAGGAGAAAACTTCGTTCATAACAGACATGCGCACTTTCTGCTATAGGAAGATGTCGTTTGGTTTGAAAAATACGGGGGCCACTTACCAGCGGCTGGTCGACATACTTTTTAGGAAGCGGATTGGTAAGTGTATGAAAATCTATGCGGATGATATGGTGGTAAAGAGCATGACTTTTGACCAGTTCTTATAGGATCTGGGAGGAAATGCTCGAGGAATTTCGAAGGGCAAATCTGAAGTTGAACCCTGCGAAATGTGTGATTGGAGTAGGTGCATGAAAATTCGTGGGTTTTATGGTTTCAGAGAGAGGGATCGATGTTAACCCAGAAAAAGTGAAGGCTCTGATGACCATGAAAAGCCCTAAAATGTGAAAGAAGTTCAGAAGTTGACGGGGTCCTTAGCAGCATTGAGTCGGTTCTTGTCAAAAGGAGCTGAAAAGCACTTGCTCTTCTTTGATGTACTTCGTGGAGCTAAAAAATTTGAGTGGACAGAAGAATGTGAGAAGGTCTTTCTGGAATTGAAGGAGCATCTGAAAACCTTACCTACCTTGATGAAACCCGATAAAGGAGAATTTTTGTATCTCTACATCTCAGCCTCAGCTTTAGCCATTGGTGTTGTACTTGTGAAGGAAAAGGAGAAACAACAGCACCCCGGTTACTTTGTCAGCAGAGCTTTGCATGGCTCAGAGACAAGATATACGGTTGTTGAAAGGTTAATTTGGCACTTGTACCCGCAGTTCGAAGACTACCGCCTCACTTTCGAGGTCATACCATAGTCTTACTCACTAATTATCACATCAGGAAGATACTCCAAAAACCAGAGTCTTCCGGGAGAATGATGAAATTGGCTGTGGAATTAGGGGAGCTTGATATAAGGTTCCAGCCTTGGGCAGTGATCAAAAGCCAAACCTTGGCTGATTTTCTTGTGGAAACCACACAAGTAATTGAAGGATAATATGAAGTTGTGAAGGAAGGGGTGTGGAAGTTTTTTGTAGATGTGTCGTCACATTCGGGGGGAAGTGGAGCAGGGATGCTGCTTACTAGCCCCGATGGCACAGACTACCCCTATGCCTTGCATTTCAAATTCAAAGCCACCAACAATGAGGCTGAATACTAGGCCTTGATCACTGGTCTCCATTTGGATATGGAAATGGAGGTGGAAGAAGTGGAGATATTCAGTGATTCGCAAATCGTGGTAAATCAAGTCAATGGGGAATATGAAACCAGAGAGGTTAGCTTACAATAATATTTGGAGGTGGTTAAGCCCCTGTTAAAGTGTTTTCGATCATACACGCTTGCTAAAGTTCCCAGGGAAGAAAAACACAAGACAAGCGCTTTAAGAAAGTTAGCTTCCTCAGACTTAGGAGAACTGCCCCAAAAGTGGGTACTTTTTGAGAATCTATATCATCGAAGTTTTGAGGAGCTAATTGTGATGACAATTGATGAAGGAGAAACCTTTATGACCTCGATTGTCAAGTACTTATAAGATGGAACACTTCCATAAGACCCAATCAAAGCTAGAAAAGTCCAACTCAAAGCACCCAGATTTGTTATACATGATGGGACTTTGTATCGGAGGGGATATTTGCAGCCCCTGCTTCGATGTGTCACACCATGTGATATGCGGTATTTGATACAGGAAGCTCATGAATGTATTTGTGGTAGCCATCAAGGGGCTCGTTCGGTGGCAATGAGAATGATTCGGGCAGAGTATTATCTGCCAACGATGATGCGAACCGATATATTCGATCTTCCAACCAATGCCAAAAGCATGCATCCGTAATCCAGATTCCCTAGGCGGAAATGATCAACATACACAGTTCATGGCCCTTCGACAAATGGGGAATTTACTTGGTTGGATTTTTCCCTGAAGCTCCCAGGATATTTAAATATCTTATTGTGGCGATTGACTACTTTACTAAGTGGGTCGAAGCTGAGCTGTTGACGAACATCCAGGGGAAGTTTGTTGTCTCATTCTGTTGGGAGAACATTATTTGTCGGGTCGGTATTCCCATAGCATTCATTACTGACAATGGAATCCAGTTCGTGAATGACCCATTTAAGAGATGGTGTGAGAAGCTCAAAATTCAGTTGAAGGCGACGCCGGTATACCACCTGCATGCCAATGGTCAAGTTGAAGTTACTAACCATACCCTAGTTAAGGATATTAAAGCAAGGGTAGAGGGAGCTGCATGCAATTAGATTGACGAGTTACTTAGTGTGTTGTGGGCATACCGAACGACTGAATCTTCTGCCACGGGGGACACCCCTTACAACCTAGTCTTTGGCTCAAAAGTGGTAATTCCTGCAGAAATTGGTGTTCCAAGTCAGAGGATGCTGGTAGCGGAAGAAGGCAATGATGACAACCGCCTTTTGGACCTTGACCTGGTGGAGGAAAAAAGGGTCCCTAGCTTCGATTAGAGAGGCCAAGGTCAAGGAGAATGTCAAGAAATAATATGATAGAAGGATGAAAAGAGTCCAGTTTGACGTAGGATACCTCATAATGAGAAGAGCCGCCATAAATCAGAAGGCACGCTAGCCCCGAAATGGGAAGGACCCTATTGGATTCTCTAATTTCACCCAGGAGGAAGTTATACTTTGGGAACAATGAATGGGGACAGTATACCAAGGAGTTGGAAAGTAAACCTTCGGAAGTACCACCAGTTGTGAGAAAAACTTGTGCTAAGTGGAAGGGATGTGAAGTAGTGAGATGACTAATTTTGCAAACCGTAGTTCCCAAATTTGTATGGCTCGCGCAGTAATTGGGTGAATCAATGAAATTTTGCTACCCGTGACACCGTTTCAAAATACATTGTATTTTCTTTTTAGTGATCGAACATTCACTCTTAAGCGATCGAAACATTCGCTCTTAAGCGATCAAACATTCGCTCTTAAGAAATCAAACCATTCGCTCTTAAGCAATCAAACATTCGCTCTTAAGTGATCAAAACATTCGCTTTTAAGCGATCGAACATTCGCTCTTAAGAGATAAAAAATTCACTCTTAAGCGATAAAAATTCACTCTTAAGCGATCGAGACATTCGCTCTTAAGAGATCGAACATTCACTCTTAAGCGATTAAGACATTCGCTCTTAAGCGATTAAGACATTCTCTCTTAAGCAATCGAGACATTCACTCTTAAGTGACCAAATATTTTCTCTTAAGCAATCAAACATTCTCTCTTAAGCGATCGAGATATTCTCCCTAAAGAAATCAAATTATTCGCTCTTATCAAGACATTGGCTCTTAAGCAATTAAACATTTTTAAATCACCAAACCAACTATTTTTTAATCTTTTGTTAATCAGAGAACATTTTAAGACAGTTAATAAAAAAATAAAAATAACAATCACTTCTTTTTGTTCCTACGACATGAGTTTTATGGAACATGAACTCGATGAGCAGTTATTTTCTCTTAAATCTGTGACAAGCAGTAGATGAACTATAATTTACAAAATTTTAACTAGACCACTCCACATTTTCAGGCTTCAATCCAGTTGCAATCGTAAATAGGCAATTTATCTCACTCACTGAAGCTTGGGAGGTGTGACGGGCATGTCATTTTCTCATGGGCATTAAATCTTCAGAGGGTGATAAAGTCTCCTCGTTATCATAAATATATATTGGATAATCACCATCTTTGCCATAAGTTAATGTGGGAATCTTTCTTATGTCCTCATCGATACAAGCCGATGTTAGGGTCTCTCCCACATACTCCATTCGAGTAGTTTTATTCTAAGGCTTGGCTATTCAAGGACTACCACCAGGATGATATTCACCGAACTTACTCTTAGATTGGGACTTATTTCTGGGTTGAGTTTTCCCCTTCGAAGATTTTGTGGAACGTTTCCTCTTTGGGGGAATCACCTGTAAAGGATTTTTCAATGAGTTCCCCTTCGAGGAACTAGCTAAGGACCGAAAACGCTCTAGACACTCGTGAACAGGGGCGGATCCAGAAAATTATCAATGAGGTAACCACTAATATAAAATATATATATACTTAATATTAATGGAAATTTTTTTTACATGGGTAACCTAATACTAATTCCCCCCTAGTTTTTTACCCTGGGGTAACCTGGGTTACCCCAGGCTCCAAGCTGGATCCGCCACTGCTCGTGAATGGTGTCATACACGGCGTAATAGGCAAGCTCCTTATCTAAACCCTTATTCAGCATATCTTGTTCAATATCATACAAAAACTTGGGTATATATTCGATGAGACTCATATCGAGAACACCATGAGATAGCCTGTATGCTCGAAGACTATCAGAGAAGGCTTCAGTAGTAGCAGTCTGTTCTGACCCCTGACACATAAGCCAGGATTTTTAGACCACAAGCTCTTGATAAAGTTGGGTATCGCTATCAATGACCTTCTTTAAGCGAAGTATCTCTTCGCTAAGGTGCTTGTTACATTTCACTGCCTCAGCAACCTGGGATTCGGGCCTTCTAATCTCATCTTGATAGTATGTAATATCCCTCCTTAGACTCAGAGTGCAATATAACCTAGCATCAGTAAGACAACCATATAAGCTGGAATATTCTCTCATTATCTCCTGAAGACGTTTTGATGATCCATCTCAGTACCACCGCAGGGTTCATCCACTACAGCAAAGGCAATAGCAGTTTGACCAGCCCTAAGATCCCTTTGTGCCTTTCTAAGAATATCCTTAATCTAAGGATGGCTGTCATCATGCCATAAGGATAGCTCTTTATTTGCCTTGGATAAATCATTGGTTAATCGGGTTAGTTCGATAAAGGTTTTTGAAAACTCTGCCCTAACCTTAAATAAATATTGACTGGACCTCTCCAACTTATCTCTCATAAGCAAAATTCCATAAAGAATAAAGGACACAAGTAAAATACTTAAATTAATGATCTGTCAAAATATCAGATATATATTGGGATTTAGGACGTGATTGTTCATAGACGATACAAAGAAGGAGCAAGGAAAAACTCATACACCTTTTTCTTCATGCCCTAAGCTAGGATTGGTCCCCTTATGAGGCATGATAGTCTCGGTATCTCTATCTAACTGGGCATTATCGATCTGGCCATCTTTCTCTTTAGAAGTGCTAGCCTGGGCACCCCCCTTTTCCTTCAAAGACACAGCTGAAACATTAATATTTTGAGGATCCTCAACCGTGTAAAACTTCTTTGCCCTCTTCATACAGTTAAGAAGTTCAAATTGGAAGCCACCAAGGCTGGTAACTTTGGCCCACTTCGAACGGATCTTTGCCTTGCCATCTTCGATGATGTACTCTTGAAGATTCTTAGCTTGCTCAGGAGAAAGGTGCTTAGATACCCAACCAATGACTTATGAGCGTCTCCATTACTTCGAGATCTTCAGGAGATCTATGAAGAAATGATACATGTCCCGAGAACCCATTAGCTCATCGGTGTAGCATTCCAACAGCACCTGCTGAGCCTCAGCAGAGCATTTCTTAGAAAGGCATATTTCCCTATCCTTCATCCTCTTCAGGTTCTCTTGCAGGTCGTCGATCTCCTTCTGCACCTTCGACCTCTCATCTTGATGAGCACCTTCAACTGCTGCCCCGATAGGGCCTTGCAAAAGAGGAAGGAACTGGCTAGCAGTTGAATGTAGGGCTAATTGAATAGACATCACCACCTAAGCAAATAACGAAGAGAGATTAGCTTAGAGTGAGCAATATTAAACCAAAGAAGAAAGGACAATAACGTACAGAGGGATCGCCACTAAGCTCCCCAAGAAATACCAGAGGCAGATCATCCCTGTCAGCCGGATCACGCGAGGAAGTGAGGTTAGGACCCTTAGAAACATCGATGGTCTCAATTTTTTGCCTCTTCGAAGGGCTCTCATGTACAGAGGGCCTCAAATGAGAGGGAGTAGAGGAAGGTTGCCTCGTATTCGCCCTGGGATAAGAGGCCATATCCTGCTCGAGCTCATTCACAAAGTCATCTGTACCGCCCACTATATAAAGAATACACAAGTTACATTTTGATAAAGAAGAGGAATTTAAACTAGAGATTATTATCTCAAAGACCTTCAGAAGTATATGAAGAGATCGCCCTTTCGATAGGCACATCTTTAGAAAGGATTGAAGGAAGATAAAGCTCGGGGTGCAATGGCCGGTCGTTACCCTTTTTCCTCTTATCATTAGGGGACGAGCTCTTACTCGGATTAGTTTCAACAAAATCTCGATGGTTCGCAAAAGCGTAAATATTCTCATAAACCCACTCCGGCCAAACAAAGGGTTTCACGCCTTTTGTTTTGGGGTGGTATATCTTAACATCCAAAGGTTCTGGTCCTCGAAGACATTCTACATCCTCACACATACCCTCAAGGATCACGTACTTCCCTTTCCTAATTTCAACGAGGAAATTAGAATTCCATCAAGAGGTTCGATAATTAGAACAGTCAAAAGTTAAGGCCTTGTCCTGCCACCCCGCGTTATTGGAAAGAGGAAGGATAAACTTACGCCCAGATAGTCTATTAGCAAGGGTGTAAGTTCCCCTAATGTCTCGATTGCTAATAAGACCGTATATGTCTCTAAAAAATTCGTATCGAGGTTCTACTCTCACCTCCTTACATCTAACTAAAAAGGCCATTATAATTACCACCACATTAGGATGCAAATGAGACAAGATGACATCGAACTCCTCTATCAAGTTTGATAAAAGAGAAGGGAAAGGAAAACTTAATCCCGACCTAATATGTCTATTGTAGGTTATGGCCTTTCCTATAGGAAGATTGTCGAGAGACACCCCTGGTTCGATTACCCTCAACTTAGCTTCTAGAGAAATACATTGATAAGAGGGAATTTCCCCGATGAGTTTCTGAATCTCTTTGGGGAAGGAATATCGCTTAGGGATCCCCATAGCTACCGAGGATTTATTCTTAGAACGTTTCTCGACCAAAAACTTCCTCTTAGAAGAAACACACAAAATTACGTTTCTGCCTCCCTCAACCCCAGGACCACTTATTTGTTCAAGATTACCCCCAAATTGGCTGAAAAAAACCCTCGCCAACATTATTATCTAACCTAGAAGGTTCAATTCTAATCAAACTAGTCTCCACAGGGGAATCTGGAAGGTTACTAGAGGAGGGAACGAGCCAGACCGACTCTGAACTTTCTGAGCTAACTGGAAACTCAGTGATCCAGGTAGAAAATCCGCCGGAAAAGTGCGGATTAGCATTTTTCGAAAGATTGTCATCCAGGAAACTCACTCCCTCACCAGAATCCTTCTCATGGTTTATTGCAGAAAAAGACTGAGAAAAAGCGGAGGCATTATTAGAATCTGTAGGGGGTAATCCATATAAACTTACTTGCAAGAAGTGGAGGAGGAGAATAACTTGGGGACTGGGGATTGAAGTTGTAGTTGGAAATGCCTAAGTTATGACAAGCAGAGAAGGAAAATAACAAATAAAAATGAGATGAAGGAAGGGACTTTGGGATAATTACCTAGGGGAAATGAAGGATATAAAAAGGCGCAGATTTAATTTACGACACCTATTCACGCGCCATAATCCCGCCATTGAGACCTTCATGCACACTTATAAAAATTCCAAAATCTAAGTCATTTGAGAAAATCTAAGTGCTCATTTACAAAAACTAGGCCTCAAAAGTTAAATGGCTTAAGGAGTTTCAGAAACCATCGAAGGCAACCATCATATGTTATAGCCATCGAAGAACTAAAGCCTCAATGGCTCAACAGGACCTTCGATGGGACAAAAATATCGAAAAATGAAACATCACTTAGTTTTTCAGGGAACTTTTGATACATAATAGAGCAAAAGACAATATGGGCTAGCATGTCAAGTTCTAGCCGAAAAGCCCAAGTCCCAAAGTGGGCCCCAAGACTTTCGATAAGGGTTTACTATGAGGCCTTTCTAGAAGAGGAAAGAAGGCAGCTTTTAAACCAAAGAGATTAGGGTTCCAAGGTAACTATAAATAGGGAGGTATGTCTTCTATTTTGGGCAAATGTTTCATTACCTATTATGGCATTTCATATTATCACCCTGCTGAGTCTGACTTCATCATCGGAGAATCTTCCCCCCGGATTCATCCAGAGTTTTTGTTTCCTTAGCAGATCGCGGGTCAGCGGAGGCAGATCGAGATCGGATCGGAGGTTCCTATTCCCACATCATGGGGATTAATAAAAAATAAATATGAGTTTTCTAGTTCCGTCAAAACCAGAAAACGCAAATTGACCATGTGATTCCTATCTTCTTATCAATACAGATGGGCATTCATCTTCAAAACACAACCATCGTTATCACCATCTCATACACTCGTTTCAAAATTAACTACAATCAAACTTGTAATAATAGATATTCAAACAACAATCATCAATTCACCATGAACAATAACATACATCAGAATTTGTAGGTAGCTTTATTTATAAGAAGTTCAAAACAGAGAAGAAAACATACCATGAGAATATGAAGTGTATCATCACACATTCCGTCCATCACACCGATCGAATTCCCTATCCATCGCAATCACACCGTTTGTCGATCGTGTCTCCATCGATTGACCGTTGATCACATCCTTTGTGACGTTGATCCCTGCTTACAACTTCTTTCTTAAGTTTTCATCGACTTCTTCATAGCATTCAGTTCCGTTCTCCTGTCTATAAAATTTCTATGAAGTTGAATGGATCCAATTATGTAATCTGACATGAGTAAGTTGAGTCTCTCATGGAGTTTCATGATTTTCTCGACTTTGTTGATGGCTCGAATCCTTGTCCTTCTAATTCTTCATCAACCTCGTTATCCTTCTCAGATGACTCCTCTACTACCAATGTTTCTCCCTCCACTGAAGTCCTTACTTGGCGTAGGACTCAAAAGATCAAGAGCTTGTTGTACTCTTCTCTCACTAGGGCATCCATGTCGATTGTGATTGGTTCTCAAACATTTGCTGAAGTTTGGAAGACGCTGGTTGTGATTGGTTCTCAAACATCCCGCACTCATAAGCATCATATTTTAAATAGTATGATGTCTTTCACCGGAAAATTAATTCCTTTCCTACTATAATTATAATATTGTATTTTTTCTTCATGATTGTGATACCATTTAAACTCACACCTCTCTCTAAATTTTACATTATATCATTGTGTAACCCATATTCAATCCATCTATCCATTCATCATCTGTACATGTAACTTATTCTCGTCTCTTTCCTCCGATCACCTTTTCATATACATCTTCGATAGTCACTGATAAATGCAATTTCATTATCGAATTTTCACTACTATAATAGTATCACGAGATTTTATTACGAACTCTCAATCATTTAAACTTACATGTCATTATTTAAACTTATTCGTTCGGCACTAAATTTAAAATAACTATGGTGGCTAGTTATGAGTGGGATGAATAGTAATTACATCACCTCCACACGAAGCCATTACCCTACTTCTCTTAAGAAAAACCACAAGAAGTTAATGGGTTACGTGAATGAACTTTATTCTCAAATATCTCTTATCATACCCTTCCTTAGTGCTACGTGGGAGCAGCCCTACGCTACTTGTTGTGATTCATCCTTTTCCATTTTCCTGATAATGATAGCCCCTATTGAATTAAATCTCAAGAGTATGCCATGCCTTTTTATTGTTTTTTTTTCAAAATTTATTTTCTATTGCACATTTAAATTAGTGGGGTGGAATATCCTTAATTGCTTGCTTGGATTATGGTAAAAAGTACCTTTTTCTTTCTTTCTGTTTCAGTACTAATATACACTTTATTAGGGGTAAATGAATCGAGCAATTTACAAGCGGTTCAATTGAAATTCGATTTGAACTTGTAATTATAGATAAATGAATCGAGCAATTTATGAGTGGTTTGATTAAAGTTTAATTTAAACTTGAATTTGATCGAGTTTGAATCTGAGATCGAACTAGGTGGTTAATTATTTGAATCCTAAAATATAAAAAGAGATACGTAGTAGTATCATTTGTTAACCTTGTAAAATTTATCGAGTCAAAAGTATAAATATACTCCCTATGTCCCATATGTAATGGCCTGTTTGATTTTTCACAATTTTCAATGATCATGTTTGGTCGTTAATATCTCTAACTACACATAACAATTTCGCATAAAAATTGTGATTCAGATTATTGATGTAAAGATAAATCTAACAATATATCAAAGATATTTTTATTATATATTTTTAGTTATATTTAGGGCCAAAGTTTACCAAGTTTGACTATGAAAAAACAAACAGGCCCAAACTCGTGGGA
>JAULKM010118443.1:0-21440 GCA_032355605.1 Rubia tinctorum | reverse complement strand
TATCTACTTAGTTGTATTTAGTAAGCATATTGGGCTTAAAAATAGTATCTTTGAGAGGTACGGCGACGACCTCCCAACTTCCTTGTATAAAAACTCCAAGCATTCAGTATTGAGTGCAACTCTGAGAATGATGAATTTGAGGGCCGAATTTGGATGGACGGATAAAGGTATGAAAGATACTCTTGAACTATTTAGAGAATCGTTACCCGAAGGTAATCTAATGCCTGATAGGGCATGTGCAGCAAAAAGGGTTCTTTTTCTCATGGGATCATAGTTGAAAAAAATCCACGCATGCCCCAATGATTGTTTGTTATACTGGGGAAAATAGGATGAGACCCGAGAAAACTGTCGCATGTGTGGTGAGTCTAAGTACACGTTGAAGTATGGTGAGATTGTCGTTGGTGCAGAAGTAGGGTTGACGTCAAAGAAAATTACACCGACTAAGGTCTTGGAGAAATTGTTTGCATGCAAGAAAGATTCCAAGTTGTAGTGCTGGCATTATGAATGAGTTAGACTAGAAGGTGATGTGATCCTGCAGACGTCAAGCAGCAGTGGAAGAAGCTTGATGGTATGTACCCTGAGTTTGGAGCCAAACCCTGATACTTAAGGTTAGGCTTATCAAATGATTGGATGAATCCTTTTGGTAATATAAGTATCACACATAATTGTTGGCCTGTTATTTTAGTGATTACAATCTTCCTTCATATCTCATAATGAAATGAAAATATGTTTTATTTCAATGATGATTTTCGGACCGAGACAACCTAGAAATGATATTAGTGTTTACCTTACTCCTCTTGTTGATGATTTGTTGGCATTTTTCAACAATGTTTTTTGGACCTATGATTGTAGTGTTGAAGAAGAATTTACATTTAAGGCCCTACTGTTTTGCACCATTAATGATTTCTCTGTGTATGGAAATTTATCTGGATACTCGGTGAAAGGAGACTTCGCATGTCATCTGTGAGAGAGGGAAACATCATTCTGTTAGTCTAAGCACAAGTGTAAAACTTTTAATCAAGGGCATAGGTGGTTTCTCTCTATTGGTCACCCGTGGAGATTAGTGAAGAAGTGGTTTAGGGAACAACTTGAGGAAATGGGACCTCTGACACCACTATCTTCTCACGGTGTTTTTGAAAGGGTTAGGAATTTGCCTAAATTGTTTGGAAAGGGGAAGCAAAAAGTTTCATGTGATGGTAGTTGGAAAAAATACTCCATTTTTTCCAACAACCATATTGGAAGGAATTGGTGGTCAGACACTGGCTCGATGTAATTCATATTGAGAAGAATGTTTATGATTATGTGGTTGAGACACTTTTAAATACCCCTGGTAAAACCTAAGATGGTTTGAAGACCCGACTTGATTTAGTAGAAATAGGACTTAATAAAGAATTTGAGACTTGTTAGTAAAGGCGATGGTTGTTATCTCCCCCTGGGTTGTCATTCCATGCTTAAGTCGGAGAAAGGAAAAATTAGGTGAACCCTAAGTGGTGTTGTGGTGTCCAATGCCTATTCATCAAACATAAGTTCATATGTATCTTTGAATGAGTTGAAACTGGTTGTTTTGAAATCTCATGATTGCCACAACCCAATGCAAGAATTGAATGCCATTTCCACAAGGTCGTGATTGCCACGCCATGCAAGGTTGTGCATTACTAAGTTGTGTATGTTCTTCAAGAGTATTTGTTCAAAAAACAGTAGTGTTGCAAAACTTGATCATTTGCAGGCGATGATTGTGGAAATTTTGAGTCGCATGGAGATGTAATTCCTCCAATTTTTTTTGACATTATGGTCCACTTGATTGTTCATTTGGTACTGGAGATCAAGCTACGCGGTCCTGTATTCTTGAGATAGATGTACCCTTTCGAGTAGTATATAAAACTCTTTAAGTATTTTGTGAAGAACTGGTATAGGCCTGATGCAAGTATTGTCCAACGTTATGTGGCGGAGGAGGTGATTGAGTTTTGTACTAAGAATGTGGTATCCCATGATCTAGACATTAGGGGAGGCTTGCTGGCTAGGGGGTAAGACAAGGAAAACTATTGAGCCCGACATCGAGAGATTTAAGTGCGACACATCTTTATATTTTGCGGAACCATGACGATGTTGTCCCATATATTGACATTCACATGGATGGTATAAGAAAATAAAATTTGAATTTCAATGAAGCTCGAGTTCTACAACGACACACTGCAACGTTTGCAAATTGACTCCGAAGTCACGTGGAGGTAGGTAGTCATCCCAAAAAAGTGAAGTGGTTATTGTGGAGACCTCTTGGTAAAATTATCTCATTTGGAGGGTATGACATTAACGGCTTTACTTTTTCCACTAAGTCGGTTGATGATAAGGGTGTGTTTCAGAATAATGATGTAACCCTTTTTCCAAAGGCCCTTCACGTTGGAAGCGCAAGTGATAACAATCCCATGTTTGCCAACACTTGTTACTTTGGGACAATATCAGAAATTTGGGAGCTTTACTAGGTGACCCTTCGTGTGCCCATATTTAAATGCCAATGGGTTGATTTTCGTAATGGGCAAAGAACAGAGCCATTGGTATTCACATTGGTTGACTAAAGTCTGATCGGTTGGAGAGATGATCCCTTTATTTTAGCCTCACAAGAACATCAAGTCTTTATGTGCAAGATCTCATGGATCGTAGGTGGGAGGTTGCTGTCGAAGGTAAGAGGGAATTTGTTGAGGAATTTGAGCTTGAAGATATCGTCGGTTTTGGTCGAATGGTTTAAGGGGGATCAATGACGAAGACTTTTTTCTTGAAGAGAATGGTTCGAGTTTGTTAGGCGGGTATTTCAGTTAATGACCGAGGAAATATAAAGAAGGGAAGAATAGCAAAGAAAATGAAGCAAACAAGGAAGAAACAGAAGTCAAGAGAGGTTTTTGTCTTTCAATTTTGTGTCTTAAATAAAGGGTTTGGTGGAGCTCCAAACTCATAACTCATTCAGTAGGAATGGTTATTTTTTTAAAATTAGAATCCTTTTATGCCTTTCATTTAGGTATTTGTCATCTATCAAAAATATTAACATTATTTGCATTCAGAAAGTTTTAGAAGGAAAGTTGACATGTTTAGTAGTTCAAATGGGAAATTTGACATGTTTAGTATAGGAATTTTCCAGTGCAATGACACCGTCTCCAGTGTATTTCAAGCAATAAATTGTTAATGAATGGGCCAGTTCAGTTGCTAGTTTTACCATTTGAGTTTTTCCAATCGTGTTACAAATAAGTTAAAAATATATATTTTTTCCACGTAAAATAAAGAGCCAAACACAAAAAGAAATACTTTGGCAGGATATAAATTAATGACCATAGAAAGCCCATTTTGCATTTCAACATGATATGAATATACCAAGTACTTTTATTTATTCCCTCAAATGAATGAAGTGAAAAGGCTAATTTTATCAAAGAGCCTAGTATAGATATTTACCCAGTTCAACCCATTATTTGATGAGAAATTAGGTAACAATATTACACATGTAGAGACCATTAAAAGCTTTGTGTAGCCAGCGTTTAATGCTTGGCCTGACAGAAGTTTCTTTTCTTTTGCCAACATCATCATATGTGCAATAATGCATACATCGGTAAAAGCTTCATATATCCAATTTGGTTGTAAATTACTTTCAGGTTGTTTTTCATTCCTTTCGCATTTGAGGTTTTCTTGTTGCAATTTTTTTAGGATCCATCAAGGCATTTCACTTCTTTTGTAGATTGGAGCCAATATTCTCCCCAAATATCCATAAACAAAACCATGATTCACTTTCTCTAGATTGTCGACAAGTCCGATTCCCCTATAGAAATAGTTGTGGAGGCTTTTCAGACAAGAGCAGAATCCCATGTGCAATGGCTTAAGCCGTTAAACTACCATCAATATCATCTGCTCACATCTTGACGTGATCATCAATATTCTAGGTTAGGATTCATGTTTAGCATCCGCCTTTGAAGTACCCATATACACATTGCATTTATTGAATTCATTTACAACTCAAAAACCCTATTTCTTACTTAGCGCCATAGATTCTTCTCCTCGATCACTCTAACGCAGTGTCTTATAGATTACATTTTCATGAGGCTAAAGTTTGGATTCCTACATGGTGTTGGAAAATAGCTTCATTAATAGGAGAGGTGTTTCTTTCTTGCAAAATTGTAGTCACATGTGGCATTTAGTTTTCCTAGGTGCTTAAGCATTAATTTGGTACTAAGGGGCCAAGGCTCATATATAATTTTCAGTCCTAACATTGTATTCTATTATTTTCAGATTTAGTAAAATGGGAAGAAGAATCAGCGAAATACCTAGTTTACAGGAGAACTTTTACATTCAGTTTCATGAACAAAAAGGAGATTGTTTAAGTACCTAATGAAAGTTACGCTTCCGGTATACTTCATGTAATTAAAATGAAAGTATTAAAATCAAAGTTTGTTAGCAAGGGAGACTATATATATATAAGTACTTTCTCAAATTTACTTCATCCGAAAAGAAATTTAATTTTCTCAAATTCTTTTAATAACCATGACTAAGTAAAGAAAAAGAGGATTTGAAGAATTTTAAATGTTGACTAGAGGTTACTAATTGCTTTTAGTTATAGTCATTTGGCATTGGTCATTCCTCTTATTTGGTGATAGTCAAGCAATTATACATATTGCAGCAAATATGGCGTTTAATTAGATCACTAAACATATTGAGATTGATTGTCAAATTTTCCATAATATTATTCATTCTAGATAAATGGTTACTCATTGTATTCGCACTTCAAATAAACTAGCTGATTTGTTAGCTTCTATGGCTAAAATCTCTTCATTATTTACTTGTCATTCCACTCCGATGCGTCTATTTTATGATAGTCAAGTAAATAAACATGTTTAAAAAAATCCCATGTTTTCTCAGTGTACTAAAGATATTGAGATTAGTTGTCAATTTTCCATGATCCTTTTCAGTTTGGCCAAATTTTTACTCATCACATTCATACTTCAAATCGACCAGCTGACCGTTTTACTGAAGTACTTGGACGACAACAATTAAAGATTTTTCTTAATTTTTACAATAGAGATATCATGAAATTTGAGTTGCTCTAATTTTTTATTAATCGATGTTGATAAAATTTAACGAGATATGAATTTTTCGATAAAAATAAGGTTGGTAAATTGTCACGATGATAAAATTTTATTGTATGAGTGGAATATTGTTCAAGTTCTTTGCATCAATTTTGTTCTATGTATACCAATAATAAAATTCTTTAAGGATAAATGATTTATTTTGTGCAATTTTTGCGCATATTTTGAATGTCAGCGAGAGGCGATAGAGCAGAGAAGAAGATGGATCAGCATAGTGGTAGAGGAATCCGTGGTGGCAGGGACATCGGTGGGCTCAACGACGTCGTGATGAGGGAAGGGCTCAATGGTGTCACTGTGAGGGGGGAGCTCGTCAGCATAGCTTAAGGGGCAGGCTCGACAACGTCCTTGTGAAGGGCAGGCTCGACGGGGTTGTGGTAGGGGCGGGCGGCGGAGGATGAAGGAGGAGTAGAGGGATTGAGGCGGAGTGGGGGTGGTGGTGGTGGATGGGAGAATAAAGGAAGGAGAAAATGACTAAGGAATTAATTGACTAAAGAAAAAGGCACTGTGTTTCTGTAAATTGATGAATGAAAGAAACCATAATGGGTTGTTTATATATTCGGCCAAAAAACAGCCCATTAAAGGTTATTCTGCAATTAAAACCCCCTTTAGTGTAAAAGAGTGGCATGGGATGGCTCTTTCGAGTTTGTAAAGGCTCTTGGCTCTTAATTAAAGGCGATTTTACAAGAAGAACCGCCTTTGATCAATTTCCATTAGTGGCAAAACCGCCTTTAATTGATTTTGAATCGCCTTTAATGTGAAAAATGTAACATGAGAGGGAGTTTTGAAATCGAACCTTTTTCAGCTCCTTATTAAAGGCAGTTCCTCAGATACCTCCATTGATCGCTTCCTTTAATCAAAGGCTTTCCACTAGTGTTCACACATCGTAAAATTTCTTCATGGTATTTGAGTAGCTCTGATTAATCATTTAATCTGTGGATAAAATTTCATGAGATATGACTTTTGGTGACAAAAAAAGGTTGGTAAATTGTCACGATGATAAACTTTATGGTTAGTGTAGAATATTTTGCTAGTTGTGTGCACCAATTTGTGTATGTATACCAATAATAAAATTCTTTCTGGATAAGAGGCATATTTTGTGCGTATTTTGAAAATTGGATATCCATAATTTGTACAATAAATTTTCAATAAATATTGGATAAATTTTGAATTGATTTGTAATTTGAATGATATAAGGATGCAGGGATTAGAAATTAAAACCTTGCTATTTATTATGGATAATTCAATCATCGGTTGTTCTTTTAAAAATAAATTAAGAGCAATGTCTGATATTAAAATTTTCAAATAGTAAAAGTTGGGCAAGTTTTAAGGAATCAAATGGAGAGAGATCAGGATGAACTAAAATAGTCCATCAACAACATTAGTCTCAGATGTAGGTTTCTTTTTTTTCTCTCGCCTTCTCGACCTCGTGCTCCATTGCTTTGACCTTCTTTTCGAGCTCACAAACTTCTTTTTGCTTGACTGCCAACCTAGCCTTTGCTTTCTCCAAATTGCCCATCCTCTCTTCTTCCCAAGCTGAATAATCCTTAATCTTGTCGTACCCACCCTTAATATAGTTGGGCATTGTATGGAGCCACCCGACATTTATATCCATCACCCGGAGCACCGAAACTGTCTCGCGTATTTTATCCACCATATTAGCAATAACATCTCTGATCCTTGCCCGTTCTAAATTCTTTACAATCCAGCAAATCTTCTAAAGGAAGAACACGAGGAAGGTAAGATCGTGCATGCTTGAATCCTTGGGGATGTCCCCGTGTTTGTCGTTGACTTTCCTGATTACGGGAAACACTTCCTCCTTCCTTTTGTAACCTTCAAACGTTGTCATAGCATTAGAAGACTCATTGGTTGTTATGACTTTCAAAATAACGTTAATTTTCACACCTGATCTTGCAAGTACTATTGTTTGAATTTTACTTTTTTATAGAATCCACGCATTGTTAAATTTTCACACTAGTGATTTTGTGTGATTTAAGTTGCTCTTATATTTTTATATAACATGTGTTAGTAAAATTTCATGAGATATGAATTTTTCTGAAACAAATTTGGTTGGTTAGTTATCTCGATGATTAAATTTTATGGTCTGAGTGGAATATTGTGCAAGTTGTGTGCACCAATTTCGTACTATGCATACAATTAAAAAAATTTGATGACATTTATGCCTATATTAATATCCAATGCGATGTGGGAGATGGAGTGTCCTAAAGGTATAATAAACTAGATTAACTTTGTATATGTAAGACTATTTTATAAGTATAATTTTGCTTAAGGCCTCAAAATTATTAGGGCTAGCCCGACTCCACCTCCACCACCGTAATTCAAATGGGATAGTTGACATGGTTGGTATGGGAAGTTGTCTTGTGCAATGACACAATCTCTAGTGCATTTTAAAAAATAAATTATTAATGATTGGGCCCTTTTAGTTGCTAGTTTTACCATTTGAGTTTTTCCAAGCTTGGAAAAAAATATATTTTCAAAGTAAAATAAATAGCCTAACACCAAAATAAAAACCTTGGGAGGGTAAAATTAATAAAAATGTAAAGCCCATTTTGCATTCTAACATGATATGAATACACTGTGTAGTTTTTCTTAAACCCTTATTTGAATGAAGTGAAAAGGCTAATTTTATAAGAGAGACTGGTATAGATATTTATCTAGTTCAACCCGCAATTTGATGAGAAATTAGGTCACAGTATTACACATGTAGAGACCATCAAAAGCTTTGTTTGGCTTTTAATACCTGGACTAACAAAAGTTTCTTTTTTCGTCGACATCATCATATGTGCAATAGTTCATATATGGGTAGAAACTACATATATCCAATTTTGTTGTAAATTACTTTCGGATTTTTTTGCATTTATTTTGCATTTGAAGTTTTCTCGTTGCAAATTTATTTTAGACGCCTTCAAGTCATTTCATTTCTTTTTTAGGTTAGAGCCAATATTCCCCCCAATTATCAAAGAGCACAACCATGCTTGACTTTATCTAGATTGTCGACAGCTACAATTCCCCATAGAAATACTTGATGGAGGTTGTTCATATAAGAGTTGATGTCCATATCCAATGGTTTAAACCCATAAATTACCATCAATATAATTTTCTCACATATTGGCATGATCATCAATATTCTTGGGTTAGAACTCATGTTTTGCGCCGCCTTTAAGTACCCAGGTAAACATTGCATTCATTGAATTTATATTCAAATAAAAAACCATAGAACTTACTTGAACACCGAAGATTCTTCTCCTTGATCATTCTAAGGAAGTATCTTGTAGATTGCATTTTCATAAAGATAAAGTTCAAATTCCTACGTGGTTTTGGAAAATAGCTTCATTAATAAATGAGATGTTTCTTTCTTGCCAAAATATAATCATGTATGGCATTTAGTTTTCCCAGATGCTTAAGCATTAATCTGGTACTAAGGGGCAAAGGCTCATATATCATTTTCATCCCTAACAGTGCATTCTATTATTTTCAGATTTAGAAAAATGGGAAGAAGAATCAGCGGATATGTAGTTTAACAGGAGAACTTTTACATTAAAGTTGATGAAAGAAAAGGAAATTATTTAATCAGCTGATGCAAATTAAGATTCCAGTTTTGTTCTTGCAATGAAACGAAATTTTTAAAAAAGAAAGTTAATTAGGTGGGGTGAATATATAAAAATAACCAAAGTACTATCTCAAATTTATTTCAACTGAAAAGGAATTTAATTTTCCATAATTCTATTAGTAACTATGACTAAGTAAAGAAAACGAAAAAGATAGAGAATTTTAAATGTATAGAGGTTACCAATTGCTTTTAGTGGTAGTCATTTGGTATTGGTCATTCCTCTCATTTGTGTCTATTTGGTGATAGTTAAGCATTTATATATATTGCAGCAAATATGGTGTTTCATTAGAGCACTAAATATATTGCGATTGATTGTTATTTTGTCCATGATATTATTCATTTTAGGAAAATTATTAATCATCATATTCGTACTTCAAATAAACTAGTTGATTTGTTAGCTTCTATGGATAAAATACCTTCATTATTCATTGGGTATTTATTATTTGTTATTCCTCTCCGCAGTGACTATTTTAAGATGGTCAAGCAGATAAACATAATACAACAAAGCTTGTGTTTCATGAGTTTACTAAACATATTGAGATTGTTATTAGTTTTTCCGTGATCTTATTCAGACTGGCATAATTTTTACTCATCACATTCGTACTTCAAATCGACCACCTAACCTTTTTACTGAAGTACTTGGATGACAAAAATTTCAGATTCTTATTCACAAGTTAGGCATTATTGATCCCCATGCACCAACATGAAGGTGATTATGAAGGATATTTTGATTAAGTTTCCCTTCTCCTCAATTTCCTTTTCTTCTTTGTAGGAATAGTTATAGATTGTAATCCCATTCTCTTTTGGAAAAGGTTTAGATGGTATCCATGTATATTGTGATCTCTAGTTATATATAAAATCAATCTTTCATATATACAAAATTACAAAAGGTAAACTTGGGGAAGAATATTTTCTTCATCTTTACGCACAAATTTTTTGGATAAATTTTAAATCGATTAGTAGCATTTTGTATTGTAAGAATGCGGAGATAAGGTATGAAAAAATCACTATTTATATAGAATAATTCAATCAACATTTAGTATGGATTTCAAAATAATGTTATTTTAAGACTAGAGTTTTCAAATATAGTTGTTTGAATTTGATGATTAATAAATTCACATGTTAAAATTTTACAATAGAGATTTTGTGCAATTTGAGTAGATCTAATTTGTGATCTAATTTGTGTAGATGAAATTTCATGAAATAAGGTTGGTAAATTGTCATGATGACACAATTTTATGGTCTGAGTGGAATATTGTTCATTTTTTGTGCACCAATTTTGTGCTATGCATACGAATAATAAAATTCTTTAAATAAAAATGACATATTTTGTGCTGCTTATATGCATATTTTGAATATTGGTGAGGGACGATGTTGCGGAGAAGACGATGGAGTGGTATAGTGGCATAGAGATTCATGGCGGCGGGGACGATGACAGGATCAATGAGTTCACGGTGAGAGAAATGCTCGACAGCCTCACAGTGAGGGGCGGGATCCATGCGTAGCTGTGAGGGGTAGGTTCGATGACATCGCTGTGGGACGCGGGCTCGATGGCATCGTTGTGAGGGGCGGTCTCGAAGGCGTCCCTGCAGGAGCGGACGACAGAGGATGTAGGAGGGGTGAAGGGATGGAGAAGGAGGTGGCGATGGGAGAATGAAGAAAAGGGAAAACGACTAAGGAATTAATTGACTACGGAAAAAGGAATGGTACTTTTGAAAATTTAAGAAATAAAGAAACCCTAATGAGTTTTTTATATATTGGGAAAAAAATGTAGCCTATTCAAGGCGGTTCTAATGCCTTTACTATTTTTAGATTTAGTAAAATGGGATTAAGAATCAGAAAAATACGTTGTTTGCAAAAGAACTTTTACATTGAGATTCATGAAAGAAAAGGAATTTTTTTAATTACTTGATGCAAGTTAAGCTTTTGGTTTAGTTCGTGCAATGAAAACAAAAGTACTAAAAAAGGAAGTTAATTAGCTGGGAAGAATATATAAAATGAAAAAAAAGTAGTTTATCAAATTTATTTCAACCCAAAGTAATTTAATTTTCCCAATTCTATTAATAATTATGACTTAGTAAAAAAAGGAGTTTGAGAATTTTAATTGTTGACTAGGGAGGTTATCGTTTCCTTTTAGTTATAGTCATTTTGTATTGTTCATTCCTCTCATTTGTGTCCATTTGGTGATAGTGAAGCATTTATACATATTGCAGCAAATATGGTGTGCCATTAGAGTACTAAACATACTGAGATTGATTGTTATTTTATGCGTGATATTATTCATTATTGAAAATTGTTACGCTTTGTATTCGCACTTCAAATCAACTAACTGATTTGTTAGCCTTTATGGCTAAAATCTCTTCATTATTCATTGTGTATATGTCCTTCCTCTCCGATGCATCTATTTTATGATAGTGAATCCAATATACATATTTCAATAAATCTTGTGTTTCCTCATCGTACTAAACATATTGAGATTGGTTGTCAATTTGTCCATGATCTTATTGATTCTAGGCAAATTTTGACTCATCATATTTGTACTTGAAATTGACTAGCTGGCATTTTTACTAAAGTACTCGGACGACGACAGCTTCATGTTCTTCTTCGCAAGTTAGGAATTATTAATCCTCGAGCTCCATTATGAAAAGGATTATTAACTATATTTTGATTAAGTTTACTTTCTCCCCAGTTTCCTTTTCTTGTAGGAATGGTTATAGATGGTAATTTCATTCTCCTTGTGGGAATGGTTTAGATTTTATTCCTATATATTGTGATCTCTAGTGATAAATAAAATCAATGTTTCATATGTACAAAACTTACAAAGGGTAAACTTATAGAATTTATTTTTCAATATTAGGCACAAAATTTTTTGGATAAAATTTTAATTGATTTGTAACATTTTGTGATGTAATAATGCAGAGATTAGATATGAAAACATCACTATTTATACAGAATAATTCAATCATGATTTAGTATGGATTTCAAAATAATTATATTTCAAACTTGATTTTTCAAATCTAATTGTTTCAATTTGATGAATTAAAAAATTCACACATTGCAAAAATTTAACATTAGATATTTCATGCAATTTGAGTAGCTCTAATATGTGATTTAGTCCATGTAAATAAAATTTCATTAGATATGAATTTTTGGGACAAAAATAATGTCGGTAAACTGTCTTAATGAAAAACTTTTATGGCCTGAGTGGAATATTTTTCAAGTTATGTGCACCAATTTTGTGCTATGTATACAACCAATAAAATTCTTTAAGGTTAAATGACAATTTTTTGCAAATTTTGTGCATATTTTGAATATCAGTGAGGGACAATGGAGCGGAGAAGATGATGGAACAACACAGTGGTAGAGGGATCCGTGGCGGTGGGGACGATTGCTGGCTCAACAATGTCGCTATGAGGAAAGGGCCCGACGGCATCACAGCTAGGGGCGGGCTCGATGCCGTCACTGTGAGGGGCGGACTCAATGGTGTCACGGTAGGGTGGGGTGGCGGAGGATGGAGGAGGGGTGGAGGGATGAATGAGGGGTAGAGGAGGAGGTGGCGTATGTGAGAATAAAGGAAGGAAAAAATGACCAAAGAATTATTTGACTAAGAAAAAGGCACAATTTTCTAAAAATTGACCAAGGAAAGAAACCCTAATGGGTTGTTTATATAAGGGCCAAGAAGGCATCCAATTAAAGGTAAATTAGAACCACCTTTAAAGTAAAATATTGGTCTGGCATAACACTTTCGAGTTCCGGAAGGCTTTTGGCTCTTAATTAAAAGTGGTTCTAGATGTAGAACCGCCTTTAATCGAATCGTCTTTATTTGATTTCAAACCGCCTTTGTAATGAAAAATGTGACCTTGGAAGAAGTTCCAAACTCGGAACCTCATTTGGGTCCTCATTAGAGGCAGTTCCTCAAGAACTGCCTGTGATTGCTTCCTTTAATCAAAGGCTTTCCACTAGTGTTCACACATTATGAAATTTTCAAACAAGAAATTTCGTGCAATTTGAGTAGATCTAATTTATCATTTAATCCGTGTACATAAAATTTCACAAGATATGACTTTTGTGACAAAAATAAGATTGGTAAATTGTCACGATGATAAATTTTATGGTTTGAGTGGAATATTGTGCAAGTTCTATGCACCAATTTTTTGCAAGTTTTGCGCGTATTTTGAATATCGGATATCGAATTTTGTATTATTATTTTTTTAAATATATATCAGATAAATTTTGAATCGAGTTGTAATTTGAGTTATGTAAGAATGCAGAGATTAGACATGAAAACCTCACTATTTATTAAGGATAATTCATTCATCGGTTGTTATGTTTCTTATTAAATAAAGAGTAATGTCTAGCATTAAAAGAATCGAATAGTACAAAGTTGGGAAAGTTTTAAGCAATCAAATGAAGAGAGATAAAGATGAACTAAAAAAGTCCATCAACAACATTAGTCTCAGACATAGGATTCATTTTGTCTCTCACCTCCTAGACCTCATGCTCCATTTCTTTGGCCTTCTGTTCGAGCTCATGAACTTCTATTTTCTTGACTCCCAACCTAGCCTTTTCTTTCTCCACATTGTCCATCCTCTCTTCTTCCTACGTCGGATAATCCTTAATCTTATCATGCACACCTATAATGTAGTCGGGCCTCGTATGAAGCCACTCAACATTGAAATCCATCTTCACAAGCACCAGAACCGTGTCGCACATTTTCTTCACCATATCGTAAGTAGCATCTCTAAACTTTGCATGCTCCAAACTCTTGACAATCCAACAATTATTCTTGAGGAAGAACGTGAGAAAGTCAGGATTATGCGTACTTGAATCCCCGACGATGTCCTCGGGTTTGTTGAAGACTTCCCTGAGTACGGGAATCACTTCTGACTTCACTTTGTAACTTTCAAAAGTTGTCACCAGCATTTAATGACTCATTGGTTGTGTTGACTTTCAAAATAACGTTAATTTTCACACATGATTGTGCAAATCCTACTGTTTGAGTTTTGCTGATTTATAGAATCCACGCATTGTAAAATTTTCACACTAGCAAGTTTGTGTGATTTACGTAGCTAATATATTTTTCTTTAACATGTGTTGAAAAAATTTCATGAGATAAGAATTTTTTTGACACAAATTAGGTTGGTAGACTTTTGCAAGGATTAATTTTTATCGCCTGAGTGGATTATTGTGCAAGTTGTGTTCTCCAATTTCGTGCATTGTATACGATTAAAAAACATAATTAAGAGTAAGAGACCTCGATGGGAATTCTGCGAAAATCCTTATTAAAATATATTCCTTTTGATTTTTCAATTAGATCTATAAAATTACATAGGCCCACAAAAAAGGTCCAAGGCCCAAACATTCTTTTTCACCGTGTCTTTTAAATTTCTTAATATGAGACGACAATGTAGCGAAATTAGTTTAAAGGATATATTTTACATTGAGGTTCATGGAACAAAAGTAAATTGTTTAATTACCAGATGCAAATTATGCTTCAGGTTTAGTTTGTGCTATGAAAACGAAAGTATTAAAAAAGGAAGTTAATAAGTTGTGGATAATATATAAAAAACAAAAGTACTTTCTCAAATTTATTTCAACCTAAAAATAATTTAAGTTTCCCTAATTTTGTGCAAGTTTTGCACTTATTTTGAATATCGGATATTCAAAATTTGGACAATAAATTTTCAATAAATATCGGATAAATTTTGAATCGATTTATAATTTAGTGATGTAAGAAGGTGGAGATTAGTAATGAAAACCTTGCTATTTATTAAGGATAATTCAATCATCGGTTGTTAATTTTTTTACTAAATAAAGAGCAATGTCTCACATTAAAAGTTATAAGTAGTACAAAGTTGGGCAAATTTTCAGGATTAAATGGGGAGAGATCGAGATGAACTAGAAAATTCCACTAGCAACATTATTCTCAGGCATTTGTTTTATTTTATCACTCGCTTCCTTGGCCTCGTGCTCCATTTCTTTGACCTTCTTTTCAAGCTTAAGAAGTTCTCTTTGCTTGACTGCCAACCTAGCCTTTTCTTTCTCCACATTGTCTAACTTCTATCTTATTCCCACACCGGATAATCCTTAATCTTTTCATGTACCCCCTTAATGTAGGTGAGCCTCATATCAAGCCATTGGACATGTAAATCCATCTTTTTGAGCATCGGAAGTATGTCACGTATTTTCTCCAGCATATCAATAGTAACATCTTTAAACCTCGTGTGCTCCAAAATCATGACAATCCAGCAAAGATTTTGGAGGAAGAACGCGTGGAAGTCAAGATTGCACGTACTTTAATCTTTCGCGATGTCCCCATGTTTGTCAAAGATTTTCCTGAGCACGAGAATAATTTCTACCTTAACTTTGTAACCTTAAAACGTTTCCACGACATTGGAAGACTCATCGGTTGTTATGACTTTGAAAATAACATTAATTTTCACATCTGATTTTGCAAATCCTATTGTCTGAATTTTAGTGATTTATAGAATCCTAGAAATTGTTAAATTTGCACACTAGTGATTTTGTGTGACTTAAGTACGTTTTATATTTTTATTTAGCATGTGTTGATATTTCACGGGATATGAATTTTTTTGATACAAATTAGGTTGGTAAACTGTTGCGACGATTGAATTTTATAGCATGGGTGAAATATTGCACAATTTTTGTGCACCAATTTCTTGCTATGTATACTATTAATAAAATTCAAGCTATGACATTTCAACCTATCTCAACATCCAACGTAGTGTGCAAGTTGGAGAGTCCTAAAAATATTAAAAAAACAGCTCAACTTTCTATATGCAAGTTTATTTTACACCTCCACCTCCACCTCCAGCTCAACTCCACCTCCACTGTCGTCGTTCAAGTGGGATAGTTGATATGTTTAGCATGGGAAGTTTTCTAGTGCAATGACACAGTCTCTAATGAATTTCAAACAATAAATTATTGGTGATTGGGCCCTTTTAGTGGCTAGTTTTACCATTTGAGTTTTTCCAAGCATATTAAAAATGAGTTTAAAAATTATTTTTTCAAAGTAAAATAAAAAGCCTAATGCAAAAAAAGATACATTGGCAGCATATAAATTAATGACAATATAAAGCCCATTTTGCATGAAGTGAAAAAAGGTAATTTTGTCAACGATCTTGGTATAGATATTTAACCAGCACAACCTATTAATTTGATGATAAATTTAGTCACAAGATTTAGTTATCCGGTTTCCAAAATAGTGTAAAAATTAGTGCTTCGAATAATTGCTATTTGACTCATACCTGTTCTAAAAAAGTTAAGGTACTTCAAATTGTTTTTTGACACGGATAAAGTGAAGGCAAAACTCTGAAATTATTTCAAAATTGAATCTTGGGCATAAAAAAATTCTGAATCGAATCTCTTTATAAAGAATATTTTTTACCTCATGGTAGCCTGCTCCAGTCCTCTTATGAAACATTCGTTATTGGGTTAGCCACACACTTCACATGTTTCTAGTGATTCACATGGCATCATAAAATGATACAAGTCTTTGATAAGAATCTACAATGCACTAGAACACCCTTTTGATGATTCTTTACTTAGACACATCTAGGGTCCTCGAACAATGCGATATCTAACACCCGGTAAATCCTTAACCCTTCCCCTCTTACAAATACTAAAGAATGTTCTTGTAGATTATGGCCAATACCAGCTATATAAGAAGTGATTTCAAATATAGAGGTTAATCGTACTCTGGAAACTTTACATAAGGTACATTTTGGTTTTTTTGAGGTGATGGTGGAAAAGTTGACAGATAGGACACCTTTACTGCCACTCTACAAAACTGTACGTCAGATTTTCACCTCATACGGCTCCTTTTTAAATTATTTCAAATTCATTGGATTCTTTCCTCATTCGAGAATCTCCTCCCTTTTTCTACCCCATCCTGAAGAGTAACTAGGACCAATTTAGTCACATTTTCGTGTTCCAATTGAATACTTTTCCTTTTTTATTCTTCTCAAAGGAGAGGATTATTAAATTTAACAGGCATATATGGATCCAATCACTATAATAAGAATAAGATCATTAAAATAAGAATAAGAACAAGATATCTTTGTCCCCCATTCTTTGAGAATCCGGAAGATCCTTTTCAATTTTCTTATTTTTTATTTGGAATATAGGTTCTTCTACTTCATTTTTATTTCCTATTTTTCCTCTCTTTTTTATATCATTCCTGAAGTCCCATAGGCTTGATCCTGTAGAATTTGACCCATTTCTCATTGAAGAAAGGGTACGAAATAAATCAAATTGATTTTTTGGATTCAAAGTACTATTTAAAATGTAAAATCTTTGGTTTTTCCTCTTCCTCTATCCCTCTGGGATAAGTATGGCGTTTGAATCAATATAGAAACTTTTCTTCTATATGAATTGATATTTTTCCATTCTAATTCCTTCCCGACACCTCCCAAGGAAAATCATGAATTGGATCCTAGAGTGACGGGTTAGTGTGAGCTTATCCATGCGATTATGCACTCTTCAAATAGGAATTTCTTTTTCTAAAAGATCGTGGCATTCAAACTTTGATGGGTCTCCGAGATTCTTTGATTACCTATGTTGTGTAGAAAGGATATTTATCTAATCTGATGATCAATTGTGTAAACACTGCGTTAGCAACGGAACCGGGGAAAGTATAGAGAAAAGACAACCTTTTTCTATTCTATTATATTTGTATTAGATTCTATTAGATTAGTATTGGTTAGTGATCCCGGCTTAGTGAGTCTCCTCTTCTGTGATGAACTGTTGGTACCCGTCATACATTTTGTCTCGGGACCAGGGAGAAGAAGAGCTCAGTGGGAAAATGGGTTTTCCATGAGAGAAGCAAGGAGGCCAACCTCTTTCAAATATACAACATGAATTCTTGAAATATAATGTAGTTTGACTCTCATATCGATCCGAATGAATCATCCTTTCCACTGAGGTAAATCTTTGCCTCCAAAGAAAGAGGGTAGCAAGTTACAAATTCTGTCTCAGTAGGACATGTATTTCTATTACTATTAAAATTCATAAATAAAGTAATTACTGGTGGGATTACCATTATCCTTTTTGAAGTGAAGAATCTTGTATGAGTTCATAAGAAAAGGAATTGGTCCATATTTCAAGGCGTGGAAACAAATAAGAACTCTTGAATGGAAATGGAAAAGAGATGTAACTCTAGTTCCTTTGAATTGGTAGTCAATCCTAGTTATGATTGGGGTTGTTGACAATTGAATCCACTTTTGAACATTATTTTCATATCCTATCTGTAATAGTTCGAAAAGAAAGGGCAACTCAAGGTTTTTCAGGACTAGTGGCATTGAGTTTCTCGATCCTTTGACTTAGGCTTAGTCAGTTCCACATTCTCGATGCAGGTTTTTCTACTTGGCCTTGCTCCTTCGACCCCCTCCGTGATTCAATGATAATGGATAAGAGGCTAGTGGGACTGACGTGAAGGGGTAGGGATGGCTATATTTCTGGGAGCGAAGTCTGAGAAAATATAAAGCGCATGGATACAAGTTATGCCTTGGAATGAAAGGCAATTATGAATCCACATTGTCGTACAAGGAAGTTGTAAGTAATGAAACTATGAATCTCATGGAGAGTTTGATCCTGGCTTTGGATGAAAGCTGGCAGCATGGTAACACATGCAAGGCATATGAGAAGTGGTATTCCCAGTGGCGGAGGAGTGAGTAACGTTTAAGAACCTGTCCTTGGGAGGGGCCCGTAAGCTGAGAAGCTAAAGGAGGAATCCTCCGAAGGAGGAGCTCGCATATGATTAACCAGTTGCTGAGGCAATAGCTTACAAAGGAGATAATTAGTAGCTGGTGGAATTTTTCACAATGGGAGAAATCCTGATGGAGCAATGCCGTGGAGGTAGAAGGCCCACGGGTCATGAACTTCTTTTCCCGGAGAAGAAGCTGATGGTAGCTGGGGAATAAGTACCGGCTAACTCTGTGCTAGCAACGGGGGTAAGATAGAGGATGCAAGCATTATCCGGAATGATTGGGGGTAAAGCGTCTGTAGGTGGCTTTTTAAGTCTTCCATCGAATTCCAAGGTTCAACCCTATACATGTGGTGGAAACTACCAAACTGGAGTACGGTAGGGGCAGAGGGAATTTTCAGTGGAGCGGTGAAATGCGTAGAGATCGGAAAGAACCCCATGGGTGAAAGCACTCTGCTGGGTTGACACTGACACCGAGAGACGAAAGCTAGGGGAACGAATGAGATTAGATACCCCAGTAGTGTTAACTGTAAACGATGGAAACTAGGCGCTGTACATATCGATCCGTGCAGTGTTGTACCTAACGTGTTAAGTATCCTTCCCGGGAAGTACATTTACAAGAATGAAACATAAAGAGATTGACAAGTGGTGGAGCCTGTGGTTTAATTCGATACAAAGCGAAGAACCGTACCAGGGCTTGACATGCTTGTGGAACAAACCTTCAATAAATATCGGATAAATTTTGAATCGATTTTTGATTTAATGATGTTAGAATGCAGAGATTAGAAATGAAAACCTTGCTATTTGTTAAGGATAATTTAATTATCGGTTGTTATTTTTTTACTAAATAATGAGCAATTTATAACATTAAAAGTATTAATTACCCCTCTATGCAAAGTCATGTTTTTAAATAATTGATTCCGTAAACCATAAAGCTACGAAATTCAGTCTAGGCATACAAAGTTGTGTAAGTTTCCGGGAATTAAATGGAGAGAGATGAAGATGAACAAAAACATTCCATCAGCAACATTATAATCATACATAGGTTTCATTTTGTCTCTCGCCTCCTTGACCACGTGTTCCATTACTTTGACCTTCTTTTCGATCTCACAAAGTTCTCTTTGCTTGACTACTAACCTTGCCTTTTCTTTCTCCACATTGTCCATCCTCTCTTCTTCCCATGCCGAATAATCCTTAATATTGTCATACACCCCTTTAATGTAGCTGAGCCTCATATGAAGACACTCGACATGTAAATCAATCATTCGAGCACCAAAATTGTCTCATATATTTTCTTCACCATATTCGCAGTAACATCTCTAAACCTCGTGTGCTCCCAACTGTTGAAAATCCATCAAAGATGTTCGAGGAAGAACGTGGGAAAGTCAGGATTCCACGTGCTTGAATCTTTGGCAATGCCCCCAAGTTTGTCAAAGAATTTCCGGAGCACGGGAATCACTTCAGCCTTCACTTTGTAACCTTCAAAAGATGTCAAAACATTGGAAGACTTATCATTTGTTATGACTTTAAAAATAATGTTTTCACACCTGATTTTGAAAATTTTATTGTTTTAATTTTACTTATTTATAGAATCCACGCAATGTAAAATTTTCAGACTAGTGATATTGCGTGATTTAAGTAGCTCTTATATTTTTTATTTGACTTGTGTTGATAAAATTTGATGAGATATACAATTTTGTGAAAAAAATTGGGTTGGTAGATTATCGTGATGATTAAATTTTATGACCTGTGTGTAATATTGTGCATGTTTTGGGCACTAATTTTGTGTTATGCATACCATTAATAAAATTTATGCTCATATTATAGCTCATCTCAACATCCATCGCCACTACCACAGAGACATCCCTCTAGCATCGGCTTTTAGACACCCGTTTTTGAAAACCGGTGCCCCATATAAATTAGCACCGGTTTCTTTAAATTAGAACTAGTTTTTTGAAAACAGGTGTCTATGTTTTTAAAAACATGTGCTAATTTAGCACCGGTTTTCAAAAAAATCGATGATGGTAAAAAAACTAGTGCTAAAATTTTTTCACGCCAAAAAATTTACCAAAATATAGCACCGGTGCTAAATTTTTTAAAACTCAATCTTCTTGTCGAAAATTTCAAAATATTTAATTTTGCGATGGTTTTCAAAAAACTGGTTCTAATTAAAAAACCGGTGCTAAAATTTTTAAAACTCAATCTTCCAGCCAAATATTTTAAAACATTTGCCAAAATTCAGCACCGATTTTCAAAAAACCAGTGCTAATTAAAAAAATGGTGCTAAAAATTTTAAAATTCAATATTCCCGCAAAAAATTTCAAAAAATTTGCCAAAATTTTAAAATTCAACATTCCAGCCAAAAATTTTAAAAAATATTGCCAAAAACTTTAAAATTTTGTCAAAAATTTATGAGATCAGCGAAGCCGTTCTAAACTAAATTATATTTTTGTTTAACTTCCAAAATCTTTTAATTCTTTTGTTGAGTTTAACTACTAGCTAAGTTTATTTAAATTAATTAATTATCAACCTTTACTGACCAAATATATATAATTAATAATAAAAATGTTTGACGTTAACCAATTAACGTCCAACCCTTAACTGATTTAGTATGTATGAATACAAATAAAAATGTTTGACTTTAACTAATTAACTGTTAACCACGGATTTATTAAAATATTTAGCGCCGGTTTTATAAAATCTGTGCCAAAACTAGTGTTAAATATTTTTAAAATTCAATCTTCCCGCCAAAAAATCAAAAAAATCAGAAAAAGTTTTTAAATTTTTGCCAAAAATAGCATGAGATTGGCATAGTTGCACGCAAATGCTTTAAGCTAAATTATAATTTCTTAACTTTCAAAATCGTTCACTTCCTTTGTTGACTTTAACTGTAACTAGGTTGACTTAAATTAATCAACGATCAACCATTATTGACCTAATATAAATAAGAATATAAATGTTTGAATAA
>JAULKM010118442.1:0-38535 GCA_032355605.1 Rubia tinctorum | reverse complement strand
CCCCCCCACCCAGCTGGTGGTGTTGCATTCCTTGAAGCTTAGGCATCTAGGAGCTTATTATGTGTTGGTGTTAATTCAACTCCTTTTGGAAGGTAAACACAATTCCAAAGTTTGATGCTTCTGAAGAATTCAAGAATCAATCACACGAAGCTCACTAATTGTCGACAAAGTTTGCTCAAAATTGTGAGGGAAATTTTATTCGATATGGAACACTTAAAAATCATCATTGTCAAACCTTTTGTAAAGCGATTCAGAGAATCAAAAGATTCGATTAAGATAACAAATATGAGGAAAATGATTGTGTCGCCTGTTCATGCGAAATAGAAATTGCTCCAATGTGAATATTTCAATCTTGACAAGTAGTAACCTCTCTGTGATATTGTAATGGTGTACTCCCTCCATCCCATATTAATTTTCTATTTTTTTCAACTTTCTCAAGCCATGTTTGACCATCAATAACTTTAGTTACATATATTAATGGTGTATCAAAATTTGATTTTTAGAAAATGCATTTTGCAAGGAATGTAACCATATGTTACATGATGATATTGTAACTTATATAATAGTTGGAATTTATGGTCAAACATGGCTTAACAAAGTTGACCAAAAAATTGGAAGTTATTAGTGGGACAGAAGTAGTAGGCGTTTTGGAAACAAATATGTTAATATTAGTTTGTTTCTAATTAAATGTCTTTACATAATCGAGTGTTCAAAATTTTAGGTGAGGGTTTCGATATCAGAAGATTAAAATTTGGTGAGGACCCGAGCATTGTTTGAAACTTGGGCTCTTGCGAACAAATATAATATTTATAATGTTGCTCCCATACTCACTTCTAACTATTAGAAAGTAGATAGTGGTAAGGGTTTAAAAGATAGTTTCACAAAGTTCACACAAAAGTGTCACCTCGTACGTGTCTGTGTGTCGGGAGTAGAGAAAATAGGGGGAGAGGTTGATTTGAAATAGTTAAAATAAAAACTATAGGCACATATACAAGTAAGAGATAGAAATAGTAACAATAAAAGCCTTAGGGGAATTTTCATTACATCTTCAACAGTTAGATTTGATCCTTGACTCCTGTTCACATATAAAACATCTTATCAACCACTCGATGCTAAGATTTTAATTCTCCGAGAACTCCTTCGGTCTATCATACCTTGGTTTTCCCTTCCTAAAACTCTCACCTCCTCTGGGTATTGCTAGAGGTACGCAGTGAATTAAACCCGGGAGTAGCATGGACCACCTGGACCTACATCGTCAATACCCTTCCTAAGACCATCTTATGTAACTTGGTACATTAGTACCTCATGATAACTCTAGGAGCATTCCCCACCTAATGTATACAAACATGAGACATGACCTTATGGTATTGTCTAATAACCCCAATCATGTCAATGACATTATCCGACCCATTCGCCGAGTAGCCCCACTTATTGTTCATAGAAAAACCCAACATGAAATTACATCTAATCTAATCCAATGTACATGTGTCAAATTTCCATGACCTCATGATTAGATCATTTGACCAAATCAACATAAAAACAAAAACAATTTTATCTTTGAGGACTCTCAAGCTATTGTCCAATAAATTGTCTTCCAAGTGAAATGTTTCACTTACAACACCTTTGTTGCCAACCCCATTAGAGCTTATTTAGATGATAAATTCTGGGTTCACATAGGTCTCATGCATTATTTCAGGAAATATATACCCAAACCAACCTTCGTCTCTATGTGGAAGAAGGCTACAACCGGTCTAAAATGTAATATTGACGCTTCTTTTAAATCTGGTGAACTTCGCTCACATAGTATCATTATTAGAGACAATTTGAGGTTAATGGTTAAGGAATTTGTTGGTACTACTTAATGCTCATCCCTACTGGAGGCAGAACTGAGTAGTCTTGATTTTGCTGTAGATAATATTAACCTCTATGACTGGTCTTCAATTGAGATAGAGATTGATTTCTTACAAGCGGTGAACTTCATTAAACTCCAAAAAAAGCACCCGATAATTTATATTCTAGGTGTGTTACTTTAGGTTCTAAGTTTGCTGATACTCCCTTATATCACATTCACAGAGAGGCCAATTTGGCGGCAGATTCACTTGCTAAAATGCCTAGAATTTCTTCCATGATGACTATGGTAGAATTCTATGGAATCATCTAGACTCTAGGACTAAAGGTCTAATAATTTTTGGATCAAATGCAGGTTCCTATGATCAGAGTCCCTAGGGAGCCTCCACAATGATTTTTCTGTTATCTTAAATGCTCTGATGCTTAGTAATATCTATGGTTAATGTCTAATAATTTACTTGGTTGCTGCCAATGAATGATATGAACACTAAGTGCTTCTATCCGGTGGCTATTTTTTTTGATTTGTTGTTTATGATTGTGATTATATCTGCTTTCTTTCTTACTCTATGTGGGGCTATTTCTCTGCATTGCTTGCTTTCTTGCTGTATGTGTTGCAATTGTATTATTAAGTGCTGCTTTTTGGGGGATTTTTAAGTCACATAGTCACTGAAGGCATGATAGCCACTCTGTTCGACTCCTTTTCTGTGTTGCTGCTGTTTTTTAAAATATATTTTTGTAGGCGTTCGAGGCAATCCTTGGAGTTTAAAAGTTCCATTTCAAGTCTCTAAGCTCTGATCCTTTCCCCATAAGGATGAAGGATACTAGCTCATGGAAGCTACTAAGCTAAGACCCATACTTCTTCCTCCCTTCTCCAGCTCTCCTTTTTCCATTAGCAATGCTCTCATATTCCATGCCTTGCTACTATCAAATTCACACGGGGTGGAGGTTTGATGAGTAGAATCACATGGAATTCTCAACACAACTAAGCATATTCTCACTGTTTCTTTTGTAATCCTCTTTTATAGAGATCTTACAAGAAAAAGCTTTTGTATGACTCTACTTTTGAAGGAAATTAAGGCTTCCTTATAACCTTTATTTGCCGCAAATTACATGTAAAAACTATCCTGCTAATTCCGTTTGATCAGGTCTGGAGAGCCTATATATACCCCTCAATCATTTTTAAAAAATCAACATAAAGACAAAGTACTCCCAGTTCATTCCCGAGCCTAGCACTAAATTAAGGAAAGATACCAACTAAGTGTACATCCCAATCTCAATCTTAGCTCAATTATAAGCATAACCATAAATCATAAGTTAAGCATGATAATAAGAGCATTAAATAGAAAAGAATATTAGAGTGTCACAAATAAAATGTTATGACATGCTTATAAATGCCCCTAAGTCATAAATAAAGTTAACCTAATCAAACCTATGACATAAATGAGTTTGAAAACCATATGCAAGGAAAAGAACGAAGAATGGGAGGAAATAAGTTATGAGAAGTTTCATATCCGCCTTTCTTGTTTTTTACTAAAGGATATAGCTACTTTATATGGTGGGAGGAGAGAGAAGGTTAAAATCCGCTGGTAAAAGCCCCTAGTCAACAGGGTGGCATGGACAGTGCCAGTGACTATGGGAATATATAGTGTTTATTACGTAGTCCGTTCTCTGGGCCTTATTTCCGGGGCACTAAGAGGGAATGAACTGTGTAGTATTACATGGTCCATCCTCCGGTTTGTCTTCTTGAAGCTTCTGATGTGGCACAGACCGTGTATAATGAAATTGTTCATCACTAGACCTCCATTTCCTTCACTAGGGCATTTTCTTCTAGAACAGTTCGTGGAAGTTGGCACACTCCGTGCCTTATGAATGTTTCTTATTGCCTTGACGAATTTCTATTTTTCTTACCTTTTTCTTCTCACAACTTCCTCTATCTTCTACCATTAAGTCCAATGGCCTTTGTTCTACTACCAACCTTGAGATTGGCCTTCTATCTACTACAATTCTTGCGAATGACCTTTGCCGATGACGATTTTCATCCAACCTCATTAAATAACATTGATCACTCTAGGAGTAAAAATCTGATTAGGTTATGAATATCTACAAAATAGAGAAGTTAAGGTGAAGAACAAAATAAGGTGGGTTTAACCATCTATCATACAAAACACCTATAAACCTAAATGTCCACCAACCCAAGCATCTAAAAAGTGGTGCAAACTGCTTTTAGAAAACATGCATTTATTGTCTCATAAAATCCCCCACACTTAAACCTTTACTCGTCCTCGAGTAAACAAGACCCATCAAAAACCTAAGGTTGTACCCAAGAAAATATTTTCATAATAACACCCAACACTTTATTCCTAGGACTACCCTAACCCAAAACACAAGAGTTAAGAAAAGCCCTCATATTCCGACCAAAGGAATCCTAAACCACCCAATCATGTCAATAATAATAATGAGGTATCGTATTCTAAAAAAATAAAAATAAAATACAAGAAGGTAGCTTACCCTACCCAAAGAACTACCAAAAGGCACAAACAAGAAAAGCACACTAAAATTTCCATTTTCTCTCATTTTTCCTATAAGCCCTCTTGGGTTTTAATCCTAACCTCTCTTTTATTTCAAGTCTCACACCTAAAATTTTTGTATAGGTTTCCCTTTCAGGTTTTCAACTTATCCGCCCCCAATATTCTTTTCCTAAATTGCCATTTCGAGTTTTTGACTTAGCTGTTTTTTTCTTCATTTTTCAATTTTTTTTCAAGCATAAAATGCTCCAAGGGATATTTAATTACATCAAAATAAATAAAACCCCATTAACCATAAAACCTAACCAAACAAAACATTTGAGGTGTCCACACACCTAAAAACCAACAAAACCGAAAACAAAATAAAATAAACCACACAAGGGTAGTGTCATCATCAAAGTCAGAGTAAAAAAAGTGATTTTAAATCCATCCCCCATACTCAGTATATGTATTGTCCACAATGCATTGAATGAAGCTCAAAAGTGTAAAGGGAAAAACTTAGAAACACCACCAATCCTCAATCCTGATGGCAATAATAGGGGAGTCGACCCGGAGTGCCTGGCTGATCGCCTCTACTCAAGCCTCTCCTCACACAGTATTTTCTCCTCCTTGGATAGGCCTTGTTCCTAATGATAGTAGCTTGCATCTCAGATATAAACTCCTCTAACTTCTAGCCCTGATCCTGCCACTGATGTCTCATGTCCTGATCCATGTAGTTTATATAATCCTCGATGGAGGACAATTGTTAGTAATCACCTACCATGTAGCTTAAGTGCTCTACCTTATCTATGATATCAAATAGCCCATATCCAAACATGTCCAAGGTGTTGACTATACTTTCAATCTGCTCTCCCTAGGCCCCGAGTTGATGGCTGAAAGTGAGAAACATCTCATAACCCGACTCTGGCCAGGGTGACACATACACTCGGAATGGATTTTACAAAGGATATTGCTACAGGTGCTTATGTGGAAAGGGCAATGGGTGAGGGCTCCATTGATAGAACCCATACTCATGTGGCTATTGTTATGGAGAGCTGAACCAATCATCGTGTGGAGAATACTGTCGGGATGACTCACCCTGATAAATCTGTGGTGGAGGCTCTTGTGGTTGTTGTGAATGTTAAGGCTGAGTTGGTTGTGTATCCATAGGCTCATATCCTGACCCCGTCCCTGAGGTTGCTTCTCATTACATGATCCTCCTACTCACAAGGTATACCCAGCTGCTGGTAAAACTCCCTGTTGTAGAACTCATCTAGCTTGATGATCAAGTTTTCCTCTATGGTCCCCCTCATAAGGGATGTCCTTCACTCCTTGGAGAGCTTCATGAAGTGGTAGCCATCACCCATTAAAGCCAAATTCACAATCTTCCCTCCATCTTTAGCATCTTGGCATTAGCCAAGGAACCTTTAGTGAAGGTGTAATTGGCACTAGTCAAGCCCGCCTGATCCATATCGCTCCCCCAAATCTCCAATCCTAAAGGTAGAACGGTGATCATGCCTCCAATAAAAATGCATCCAGTGAGTCTTATCGACGCCTTGATGCACTTATTGACGAATGTCGCTACGAAATTGGGGAAACTAGTTCCAGTGAATATGAACCACAGTAGCTTGTAGTCGTCCTGACTGCACAAAGTGCCCTCCCCGTGGAAAAAAATATTAGTCTCAAGCAAACAATCTGCATATCTCAATGTTGGTGAATGATGTCAGATTTCTTTCTTTTTTTCCCGCGGCCTCCTAGTGATAGCGAACCAAAACTCATCCAACATGGACTCGGGGGAGACTATCTCATGGCCTTAGACCGCATCAAAGTACTCCCATCTGAAGTACTCCCATCGGAAGTACTCAGCCACCTTCTTGTAGGTGAGGGTCCTCCTCACATCATCCAAATGGAAATGGATGACCTTCTCCCCCTTAACATTTTTTCCATTCTCCATTGTGAAAATGAACTCAAGGGCCCACAACTTGTAGGTTGGAACACTTTTGCACATTCCTACCTTCTCAAGAAAATTTTACATTGACTTGTACAACTTGAGATCCTCCAGGGTCTTCTCGTCAGTGAACCAGATCTCCACTAGTTACCAACCCTGGAGGTTTACCCATCGGTTATGGTGCAACTCCCAAAAGTTTTACAACCCCATAAAAGAAGTGACCAGTGCGATTGACCTTGATACGCTCCTCTATAATGCCACCTCAACAATCAAAATAGACAATACCAATAACAAGCAATAAACACAACAACACAAAACAGTCCAACAAAACCTCACAATCTAAATAAGTCAAAGGGTTCAAAGAGCTCAAATTATCGATAAAAATTCAACACCTCTTATAAAACCATCCAAAAAACACTTACAGTCAATATAATAACAATCCCTAACAAAATCTCAGATCCTAACAACCAATAATCTTAAATTTTACTATGGATTTTTGGCCAAATTACCTCAAAGATCGGACAAGGAAGGAATCTGCAAATTAACCCTTGGGAGTTGTGTGAAAACACCCGTGGACCAAAGCCCAGTGTGGTAGATATTCCGATTGCCCAATAATCGCCTAAATTTTAAAGATTTTTGAAGGAAGGTTAAGAGGGTATTTAAGTTGAATTTTTATATTTTTAGTGGGTTTTGTGAGCGTGGGATAGAGAAAGATATTTGGATCATATTTAGGAAGATTTGGTTAAGAAATTAGGATTTTTGGAAGATTATAGGTTCAGTTCGCATTTTGAGAAGAGAAAGATTGAGGATTTGGTTGTCGGGCAAAGTTACTTACACTAGTAGAGACACGTTGATCAAATGCAGCAGGAACCGCTTTCGTGTATAGCTTTCGAGTTTGGAAGTGACCGAAATTGGCTCTCCCATACAGTTTAAGGCGGTTAAACTGATTTCAAAGGAGGTTATCATAAAACCTCCTTTGATTGAATTCAAATAAAGGCAATTTAAGTTATAATCGCCTTTGAATGGTTCAATTTAAAGGAGATTCTGCCAAACCGCCTTTAATTTGTGTAGGTTGCAAACTCAAAAATTGGAAACGATGCATTTCCAATTGAGGAACCATTTCAAAACTCATATTGTGTATCCCGTGGATGCAAACCTGAATAATTATGCGAATTTGAAAATGAAATCGTGTCCAGATTCAGATCTGGGAACACAGTCAGGCAGTTATGTAGGGTTTTTGTTAAACAAGTTCCGGACTCGGAAGTTGATGGGTTGGTTTAATTTTTTTTTTATGGTCAATGTTTAGAGGAAACCTCATTTGAGTGATAAAAATTGGGGTGTGGACATGCTGAAGAACTAATATAGTTGCCCATGAGCATTGGATAAGGTGTGTAAATGTGTACAATTGATTCACTAGCTTTTGCGTTAAAATCATGTGTTGAATGATTTTGTTTGGTGCATTGAATTAGTTTGGATGCTCTAGTGCCACTAATGATTGTTTTGCGGGAATTTATGTGTTGGGTGGATGTTAATTGCATTTCATTTTAGGTAATTGACGATGGATAGAATTGAATTGATTGGTAAAGATTGTAGAAAATCACCTAATAACATCCCTTTGGTAGAATCTTTTATTGTGGTTGCCTTTGAACATGCTTCAAAAATGGTGTTGTCGGGGCTCGTTGTCCATGTATGGATTGTATCATCTTATCATCTGAGGGTTTCAAACTAGTTATACCTCTTGGGTGTGGCATAGAGAAGTCGTTAAGCCTATTGTTGAAGATGTTAGCCGTATAGAGGTTGATAATTTAGATGTAAATGATGGATTCAAGGAGATGGTGGATGATGTTACTAGAATATTCCACAGTAAACCGGATGTCCTTGAAGCTTTGCAAAATGACAAGAAGGCGTTGTTGTACACCGGAAGTAAACATTCGGCGTTGAGTGCCACTTTGTGAATGATGAATTTGAAAGAAAAATTTGAGTGGACTGATAAAGGCACGACAGACACACTTGAACTAGTTAGGGAATTACTTCCTAAAGGCTTATTTGATTTGGAAGAAAAAACACCGGCTAAATTTTTATGGCATCTCTCTATAATTCCCCGGCTTAAGAACATGTTGGTCTTAAAACAATTGCATGGGATCAACTAGGCCTATGTTATGATAAACATTAAGGTCTAGGACATAACAATCTAACAATTTACCATTCAAGCGTAAGTCATTGTACCTCGGGAGATACGAACCTATCACTTTGACCCCCACTTGCACTTGACCTCTTATATGCACCTCCATTTGAGTGGCCCTTCGCCCCTTTCCACCTTGTTACGATGAAGACAGGAGTTCCGGTGAATGTCTCAGAATTGGAGTATGAAATTGTGAAGTGTGGAGGATTTTTGGCGCCAATTTTTTTCTAGGTCGTCAATTAGGGTTTGCAATTTGTTGATTTGGGTGTTTTACCCTATTTTTAAAAAATATATAAATACTACATAAGCTTTCGAGTTCGGAAGCTTATCAGCTATGGTTACTTAAGAGGTTATTCCCTTGTTCCGACTGAGGAAGAAATATAAAATAAATAACAAAGGTTGTGTTTAAAATTCAGGTTTGGACACGAAAGATCACTTGAACTCGGAACCCAGCTTTTGAGTTTGGAAACAATTCAGCTGCATATTTTTCAAAGTATAAATTTAATCAACAATACAAGGTTTGGAATGGATATGTGACAAGAAATAGGAAGTAGTATTTCCGAGTCTGGGAGCTTCTCGGCTATGGTAATATACTTAGGACTTATGGTTATCTATCAAGCACGACATATTTTTGGATTCCCATTTCTTTCATATTTCTATATTGCATAGACCAGACATAGTTCCGGATTTGGAATTCCTTCCTGTCCTATGGTCATGCATGCATATCACCCTTCACATTAAAACTACTGGAGGTTATGCTCCACCATTCAACCTTGTTGGCTCATACTTGTTTAAATAAAAAGACTATCTCAAATAAAATATGCAATAGACATTGTGATGAAAACATCTGTATCAAATCAATTCATCTAATCATCCACAAAACATTGAAAATGAAATTGTCTAATCATCCAGAAAACATGTCTCACTGTTCTCATACACATTCAAATGAAATTGTCTAATCATCTCCAAACATAGCGACAAAATCATCATTAATGTTATCTTCATTGGCGGCTTCTTCATCATCGTCTTCAGGGTCATTCTCGGAGAAATATGGCACAAAACTTGGCATGGTCTCTTCATCAGAAAGATGGAACTGCACCCCGGTGATCTAAATGAACTTTGCATGATGGGCTTCAACACATCTCAATTCTTCATTCTCCTTGGTGATGTAACCTTGAATGCACACTAAGTATCTCGAAACCCGACTCTTCCAGTCACCCTGGCCACCTACAATGACAAAAACACAGGAAACCAAGTCAAGGACATGAATTCAAAGGAAATTCTTTAGAGTAAAATTTACAAGTGGTATGTTAAATGCACTCAAGTGATGACTCCACCCTGTTCCTAACTCTCTTTACGGCTTTAGCAGCTGCCCCGGGGATCACCTTGTTATACCACTTTCCATCATCACCCATTTCTAGTTGCTTGTGTACAAACCAACACTCTTCATAGAATTCTAATATATGTGGCATATCAATAGGTATGACCCCAAACCGCTTAAGCAATGGAGTGATCACTCCCCCGTAAGGGAGATCTTTGGTTTTAGTCCCCTCCGCTTCAACATGTAGTTAATGATAGTGTTCCCGAGTTAATTGGTATGCTCTTTATCATGTAATAGAACAACATCATGTTACCTATAGTATGCTCACAAACGTGCCCTCCCAATTGTAAAAGGTTCATACATATCCACTCATACACTAGCCTCTGCTCAACAGTTAGTTTACCAACATCATAGGTATCAGCCCTACCCGGGGTATCCTATACCCTACCAATTTACTTCTTTCCCATTGCTACCGGGCATAAGGGTTTGGAATCACTAACATTAGGCCATTGCTATTGATGGTAGATTTCAAAGGGACCATAGGGATTGTTAGCCCTAAGTTTGGTTGGGTTCGTGTACTCATTCCCTAAATCAACGTTAATTGTGAACTTGGTGACAACCACATTTATCTTGTTTACCATGGTCAAATCACTATTCCCAAATTATTGTCCTAAATTTACGTAAAATTTCACAACCTCATCCATAGGAACACTCTCTTCTAAAGTTATTAATTTATCCATCCCTTGATTTTTTAAATACCACAAAATATAGCCAAATGACAATTCTCTATTTTAGAACTATGCACTACCTTAGGGTTAGTACATTTCCTGAAACTCAGAAAATCGACGTACCTCCTTTCAGCTTCCCCATTAAAAAATTTCTCGCTCTGATCAATGTCAGTGATAGGATCATGACTCCGGCTAGAGGCATTTCTATGGTTTCTCTTCCTTCTAGTTCCCCTCATCCTTGACATTTTTCGAAATTGAATTGAACGATTTTTTTTCCAAAATCAGAATGGGAGGATAGGGCTTGCAATTGGGTTATGAAAGATTGAAATTTACTAAATTGGGTTTTTTTAGTACCCGTCCATACTTATGATTAAGGAAGATGGTTGTCTCTTCACTTATTGAAAAACTGACGCATTTCCGAAATCGTAATTATGTCGAGTACATTAAATATACTGAGCCGAAAAGGCTCCTTATTCGGAAGTTCTACTTAGGGTAAGCCCTAAAAGACATTAAAGCCAATTCAAAGGGGATAATAAATTCACTATTCACCTGCATCCCCCCTCCCTACCCCACCACAATTTTCCATAGAAAACCTTCCCAAACCCAATTCTACCCTTCTTCCTTCATCAAATCTTCTCCTTGATCTTTTTCTTTGGTTTCAAAAACATAAACCCTCAACTAGGTTCTCCATCATGCAATGATTTGTAGAAGTTTGAAGCAAGGATTTGAATTCTACAAGGGTTTTAAGGTTATTCAATGAGGGCAAAAATGAATCATCTTCCACATGAACTCTAGGTCAGTATTCCATTATCACCTACATATGACTAATTTAAATTCAAGGGTTTTGTTAGTAAATGTTAGTCTCCATGTTTCCATTGTGTGCTCATGTTAATGTTGTAAGTTTATTGTGGAATTGTGTTGATAAAAAACAATGTTTTTTATGTTGGTTAATTTTAATGGTGCATAATATCAAACATTTATTTATTGTGTGTTTATTGTTTAGGGTTTTTCTCATTCGATGGAACGATCAAATAGTGTACTTCAAATTTTGTTTAGAAGAATGTCTAAGAAACAAAGTCGTGAAGAATATTTAAGTTCTGGAGATGGAAACGTCGAAATAATGATAGATGAGAATGAGGAAGATGAGGGGTACGGTTGTGGTAGGAATTGTGAAAACACATTGTAGAATGCTTGAGCGGAGGATTGCAAGAAAGGAATTGACCCCTTTGGTTTTCAATGAAAATGATATTTGTTTCTCAAAAGAACATGCAAAGTGGTTGGGTTGGAAGGTAAGTCATACTAGGGTTGACATAAGTTACGATAATTAGCACAATAAGCCTAAAAATTACAAAGCCACCCTATGGATGGAATGCAAGGTACCTACATGTACTTTTTTGGATTTCCTTTATAGTCCCTTGTTAGACACATTTTAATTTTTTTGAAAATCCATAGTCACTTAGCTATTTTATGAAACCGTAGAGACCAATTGAAATTGAAGAGCAGGACATGGAGGTCTTAAGAAAGAGGACGATAAACATGCTATCAAAAAGTTGGTGAGAACACTAGTACACACTGTCAAGAGATTATGTCTTTTCAACAACAAAAGCCGATCATCCATGGCTTACTTACATGCATATTCAACTAGAGAGTTAGGAAATCCAAAAGAGAAGAGCATTAGATAATGAAAAAAATGTTAGTACACTACAAATTAATAGAATATATTAAGATTCTCTAGTGTAGATATCACGTGGCTTAACACGTTTCTTGTAGGGTATGAGAGATGACAAAAAATGAATCACAATGTTGAACATAACTTTGCATCGGATAAGCCACAGAGGTTATGGGTTGGCGGCACTAAAGATTATAAAAGAAAATTTTGAACAAGATGTGTTATTGGCAATGGAGGGGGAATGAACGACGAGGAGGCCCGAAAATCAGTTGTACCTTTGGAAGTTGAACAAATAGTGTGACATATTATATGTGTAAACCTACTATTAACTTGTTTCACATTTAGTGTTACATATTATATCTGTTCATGCCAGTGTCAGATTATTAACTATTCAATTTTTCTTTGTCTTAAACTAGGATAAATTGAAAATTAATGAAATTGAAGGTCGATTCATACCAATTGGTAAGCACAAAATTTTGAATGATGCCACCGGAAAAGCCAACCACCCAGGCCGCTTCGAGAGGGGTTAGCACATTCTTGACCCAAAGAGAGGCTTTTAGCAATGTATGTTCATATCATAAGGCTAAGCCATCAAAACTCTACACTTTTCCGAAAGAAGCAATTCTAAGGGATAAGCGGTTGGAACAACAAGAAATCTTGATTTGCAAGTTGGTGAAGCACACCAGACTTCAATTGCCCAACAATCCGAATGATCTAAATAGCGATTGGGAACCACCGTCAAGAGGATCTCTCCACTCTCTGGGTGAGATAGAAGTGGACCAGGATGTAGTACTATGCTCTCCAAGGATTGAATACCCTCCTAATCAAAACGATTCGTCTCTCCCAAAAAAGGTAAAGCTGATCATTTGTTAATATTGCTACATATTTTGACGTTATAAATGTATGCATTATATGGGTGATGTAAGGTTCCCAAATATGTGAGCTTTTCATAGAGGTGGATGAGAGTGCAAACCTCTCCATTGCGGATGGTATTTTCTAAGAGTCGATGCAACATTAACATTCAATTTCAATATTGGATAGAATCGCAAGGGTAATGGTGGAGAAAGCCTTGGTTCAAAATGCAAGCTTACCAATGCTGAAAGTAGATTATAAGAAGGTAGAAACCACTAAAGGGATTTCCCTTCTTTGGCCTCGATGTCTAGTATACTTTGATCCCACGAAAGATGGTCATTTAAAGGTAAGCCACCAATAGACACAGAAATTTTTTTCAAAGGAGACTAACATCAAACAACCCCCTATAACAAAGGCACACGTCTAAAAGGGTTCCCCGTCTTTCATCCACGCTTTGTTCAATTGGTTCAACGCACACCATCATAACTCCACGTACACGTTTGCAAGGAATAAATGTGTTTTTGGAAAAAATCTATACATAATCGCATTGAGGAGTGATATCGAGGAAGTATGCAAGTGTGACCAAGTAAACCAAACAATTGTGTCCCTATTACTTTTGTAAGTGCATTTTTTATTTTCAAACATTTTCCATTCGTTTATTACTTGCTTTTAATATTTATTATTTTCTAATATTTAGAATGATATGTCTAAGGTACATTTATTACTTTGTCAAACAAAGGCAAAAATGTTGGGTAGGGCACTTGTGTCCATTGATGACCCGAGGGATTGGGTGTTCCAGGCAAGACCGGATTGATTACATTCGAAAAAGCACAAGGATAAGAAATTATTCATTGCACCTTACATTGAGAGGTGATGTTTTCGATTTTATATTTTCTTACATGCCCTTCGTTGTTAGGGTTTGAGTAAATATTATATTAAAATACATGTTTCTATATAATGATAATTGGAGATTTTTTTATTGTTTAGGAGAAGAAGCTTGTGTACTGGATGGATCCGTTTCACTTTCAACCTTCACAAGGTTTTGTGGATATCTTAGAGAGTGCATTCGATAGGGATGAATGTGACAACGGCCTTACGTATAGTTCAAATCAAGGTATGATATTCAATGAATAAATATTTACAATTAATTAAAAGTTTTCAATTACTATGCACTAATTATATTCTCTAAATATCATTACAAGAAACAAGCACAAACATGGGAGTGTGGTTACTACGTAAGGTTATATGTAGAAAACTTTAACATAGATATACGATTAGATTTCCTTGAAATTGATAAAGTGAGTATTTTTTCAATACTTATGCCTACTTTTCGTCATCTATAAAGTAGCACATAACAACTGATACTATTTACCATCTGCATAGATGTTCCCAAAGGTTTTTAAGCCGTATTCACAAGATGACATCAATAATGCAAGAAACTATTTGGCAAGGCATCTAGTTCATGTGCGATCCGCGATTCTTGGATATTCAATTGTGGTACCTTAAAAAAATTTCCAATGCTTGTGACATGTGTTTTGAGGAACAGAATTTGCATGCTTTCTATTCCTATCTATAGATAGTTGCTTGATTAGCCTTATCTATAGATTTTTGTTGAAACTAGGATCATGTTGTTGAGTGACAAGTAACCTTAGAAATTCACATGTTTAATCGAAATTGTATTGTGGTTGAGTTTAATTTATGGGTTTGTAGCAATGAATGAAATCTTGCACTATTGTAGCTGATTGTACTTCCGGTTACGGAAGAGGTTCGTGTTCGACATTCTTTATAGTTACAAAGACACGATTATAGGTTCTGGTCTCGTAACTTTCACCCTTGATAAAAATTACAAACTCAAACGCTATTTACAATCAAGTAATTATATTGGTAAAAAAAAGTTCGAAACCAAAATTGGCACCCGATGTAGGAAAGCAGCCACCATTCACCAAAAGATATTAACTCTTCTAGTACCGATAGAATTAACATCATTCCGAGTTTGTAATTTCTTACTGGATTTAACACCTGAATTAGGAACCCCAATTTCATTCTCGATCTATTTTCTGGTACCGGAAGCTATATACCGTTCGGGTGTTGGAACTGCTAATAGAACCCGAGGATCTGAAATCACTTCTGAGCTCGGAAGGCATTCAAAGGCAATTCCACTAGGTGGTCAAATGCAGAAAATAACCTCTTTCTTCTTTACTAACAAAGGCGGTTCCTAGAACCACCTTTGATCAAAGCGCATCAAAGGCAGTACCAGAGAAAACACCATAAAAATGTCTTCTATGGTCTAAAGGAACTGCCTTTAATCCACCCTTCTTACACTAGTGTTATGCTGGTACTTACTAGATGGCATGGTTCAGATTGGGAGGAAAGGGTGGTTGGGCTTTGGCTGGTACATACTGTGTAAACTGGTACCATCCGTATCTTATGGACTTCTTCTTCTGAGTTCATAAGACACGGTCCGTGCCTTGGATTTGTTCAATGAGAACGCTTCCTAGGCTTAAAATCCCACTTGACTTTTTTTGGCCCTAATACCTTCACCCAAAAATACAAACATCCAATGTAAACCCGTTCAATCAAAAATATTGATAATTCTATTCCCAAAAAACACACCAAAACAACACTAACACAACACCAAAACAAACATAATAACATGAAAACAAGGAAAACAATAGAATAAAAAATACCTTATCTTTATTTTTTTTCCTCACAATTTTTTTTCTACATTCATCACATGATTACATCAAACCAACTATTGGGTCTCCAGACTCGCTATCTGCAAGTCCACCCACAACCACATCCTTATGGATGAGCCTCCTCATTTTTCTCAACCTACCTTTCACATTAGGAACTACGAATCATACATGTCCATCTTTCACCATTATCAGAAGCTTTTGATTTTTTTTTAAGGTTTAGGAGGAGGAGAATGAGGTTTCAACTCCTTTCCTTTCCACTTAACTCGCTGCATGTTAGTGTTCATAATGATAGAACAAAAATTATCCCTAGGCATAGGAACACTAACATCATGCTCTACATCCAAATAAACAACAACAACTTCATTGAAAATGTAATGTTTCAATAGGCTAACTTGGTTCAACAAGTTCACTAGCAATGTACTAGTCATCAACATCATAATACACATTTATACCATTGTAAAATAAAGAATAAGCAGAGGCATGCTTAGACTTATAAATTTTCAAAACCCATTTTGTCCCTGTCATCCTCTAGGGTAAGCGTTCCATTGTGGCCATCTATTTTTATTCTTGATGTTTTAAGAATTGGTCTTCCTAATATATTTGGGGGTGCACCTCCATCATGCGTCATATCAAGAACATAGAAGTTTGCGGGAAACACAAACTTTCCTACCCTACCCAAAACATCCTTAACTACCCTTTACGACTAGTTTCAGAGTGATCGGCTAATTGGATTATGACCATATTTTCTTGGAATTCACCTAGGTGAATATATTTATATAAGGAAAATGGTAAAACATTAATGGAAGCCCCTAAGTCAATCATAGCCTCTTTCACCAATTTACCACCTAAGGAAATAGGTATAGAAAACATTCTGAGGTCACCACATTTTTAGGTAGATTTTTATGATGCAAAGTGGATACTCCCATTTCGTAACTTTTCCTACCTTCTTAATAGGCATAGTTCTCTTCTTAGTGCAAGCATTTTAAAAAAAAATTGCATAGCTAGAAATATGTTCAATTGCATCGAGCAAAAGGGATACTCACCTCGTACCTTTTTGAAGACCTCTGAAAGTCCTCATTGTCCGCTTCAACCTTTTTATTTTCCCTGAAGGCCGCCAAAAATGGTTGTGGAGGGGTGAATTTCTTGAGTTTTTCAGTGGTGGGCACCCATGGAGAGTAAGGGAATTCAGGATCTTTGTTTACGATCACCACATTATCGATGCCTTTTTTAAGTGAGACATTTTTTTTGCATCCTCCCTTGGTGCACTCATTCATATGGTCTTCCTCTTTCTCAAATAATTCTTCAAGATATTTCACCTCTTCCCGCTTCGCAACGTGATAGCACTCAAATTTTGCCTTAGATATATCTGAGGTTGAGAGGGAAGTTTCCCTGAACCTCTTAATGCTTATAATCGACTCACAGAGGTGGCAAGTTGGCTAAATTCAACTACTAGATTATTGATGCCAGAAAGGCCCTTGGGCCCAACTCCTCAAGTCTCTCCCTGTGTGCTCCACAAATATCTCATTGCTCTTAGTGACTTGAGCAATGGAATTTATAAGATCCTCTCTCTCTGACTTGAAGTTTATTCCTTGGAGGTTAGAAGTTCCCTCGCCTCTAGGATAAGGTTGTGGAGGTCTCTGGTTATATTTTTGGCCATTCCTAAAGTTATGACATCCATCCTGATCATCTTTCCATCAGAAGTTAGGATGATCCTGGTTACACAGGATGAAGTTATTGATCTGCACTTTGCAGGGTTGCTAATAACACCAACCTTTCGGGAGATAAAATTAACCAGCGGATCACTAGGTACAACTATAGGAATTTACATTGTTGCTCTAGTACTCACTAAAAACTACCAAAGGGTAGATAAGGGAAAGTCCGGGGTCATCCACAGTGATGCTAGGAATTTAACATTTAACTATGCAAGACTCATAATTAGGTCATAAATTTGATTACCTATCGGGAATAGTCAATGTTGCAAAAATAGTTTTTGGGAGATTTTTTTCTATAAACTACTAGACATGCAAGGAAAGAAATTAAACTACATTAAGCTAAGATTCCATCTAATGCAAATTAAATTAGATTGCATTACATGATAGGTAGAGAACTTTGGTCCTATATTCCATCCAATGCAAAATATATAAACATATCCCAATGTTTATGTCACATAGTATGGTCGATAGTTAACACTTCCCTTTGTCTGTCGCACAAAGGTACCCACATATTATTTTATTGACACTACCTCCATAATTAGGAAAGTGCATCAAGGGCTCCAATCGTTATGCGGTCATCTTTCCTGTAAAGAGTTACATCCTAGGCCTCCACTATGAATGCTTCTCCCTAAACCTATAGAGGCAAAGGGATTGACATCTCATGATGACTCTAGGGTTGCAACGATAATGGTCGAATTACTACAATCGTAGTTTCTACTAACTACCATGCCCTCACCCATTGGGGTATAATATTCCAGTCTACTAGTGTGCGGTTATCAGAGCAGTGCTCATGACATACATGCATACACCCACATGGTCGCAAACTCTCACTCCTCCTATTACTCTAGTGAACACTCCCAAGGGGTCAAATGATACTAGCACCATTCATGAAACATACACTAAGGTGTATGCCAACATAGGATATTAATCATGCATTTAACAAGAATGTAAGGAACAAGTCAAGCATGATATTCATAAACATAAAAGGATAGGGAGACCTAGAATCTCAAAAAATATGTACCAAATCATGAATACAAACTAGATCCCAAGAAAACAAACTACTCCCTAAATATTGAACCTAATCTTTACATTGGATTCAATACCCTTGGGAAAAACTAGGAAGATTAAAAGAAGAGAGAAGAGTTATTCCATTTCTTCTTCTACCTACTCTTGAAACTAGGAGAAAATGAGTTACAACTAATGCCCAAACTTAAACTCTAGTAGACATAGGCTCATTTATATTGTAGGTAGGAAACGGGCATTAAAGAGAGCTAAAAACCAATAGACGCCTGATGTGCACCATTATGCATGCGTTAGCCGATGCATTTAACACATTTATTATCATATTTTGTTTGGTTGATTGCTAGTTTTAGTTAGGTTTGCAGGACAAAGGATTTAGACGACCATTATTGGTTTTCTTGTCTAAATCCCAAGTTTTATGGACTTAATTGCTGCTAATGGACACTATGTATTCATGGGCACTGAGATCATCTTTTTTTTTCTTCTCATTAGTAGGTTGCTCGTGAGTTCTTTTTATCATCTTTTTTGTAGAAATCCATCTGTGAGGGTGGTACTAGTTATTTGAAGTTCATTCGCAAGGATGGTAGAAGATATCGAACTCCATTCGCAAGGATGGTATTATATTGAAGGCCACAAACTCCAAGGCATGGTAGTGGATGGAATTGGGACCAAGAAAGGCGGATTCAAAGTTCAAGAAGACCAAGGAAGAAATGGAGGGATCGTTGTCCCAAGTTGCACAAAATTCTAGGAAAAATCCGAGAATAATCAGCCCTTAAAAGTGTCACCATTGGATTCTTTTTCTTGAGTTCTATAAAATTGACTACAAAAACTTCCAAACAAAACCAATGATTCATCTGTAGTGGAGTAAACAAGTCAGTCGGCTGAACTAGCCACAAAAGCACGGACTGCACAAGGCAAGCACGAGACATCCCGTTTCTCATGGCCCATGCTATTTCAAGTCACCAATGCTAAGATCAGCCAATGAGGTGTGAAGAACAACACGTCATGCTCTGAGATACTGAGCAAAATGAGGTTCCAGAAGGAGAAAAATTAAATGTCGATCGACGGCTCGTGCCAGTTGACAAGGATAGTGCGGCATGAGGAGAGCCTAGTTCCAGGGCACGGTACGACCCATGCCAAGCAATACAGGCCATGCCCAGGCCCATCAGCATGAGGCTAACTCGTGTCAGCACGAATCATGCCAAGACAATGGGCCCTTGTTAGCATGAGGCTATCCGGCTGGCGAGGCTAGCCGGCTGGCACGGCTCATGCCATTTGTCACCCCCAAGCCGTTTGCAGCTGCTAGGGTTTTAGCCTATTTTGGGCCTTTTTCAAGGCCTAAAGGATCTTATATATATATATATATATATATATATATATGATCCTTTAGTCTTCTAGGGTTAACTAAGTAGGCATAATGTATATTTTTTTCTTTATCTTGGTAGGTAGAAGGAAGATGAGAGTTCTCTCTCTAGAGTACTTCTTCTCTTTTCCTTCTCTTTTGTTTCTCTTTTCTTCTTTTTGTTTCTCTTATTTTATTATATCCATGGAATTTAACTCAATATTTTCCATGGATCTATTTCCTAGGGGGAGTAGGAATCTAACTTGGGGATAATTTTTATATTCACGTGTTAATGTTTATTTTGTGAGATTTCTAGATCTACCTATTTCTATGTGTTTTGTGATTACTATGTTTGCTTGTTCTTAATATTTTTGTGAATTTCATGATTTCCACATTTTGGCACACAAATAAGTCTACTTTCATGTTGGTGCACTATTGTTACTCCCCGATTAAGGAAACCTAGATGCGCTTGAGGTGATGATAGTTCGGAATTGGGCGTGTGTATGAAGGTTACAATTTTTAATCATCACGATCGACCATGCTCTATTTAGCCGACCAAAGAGGTCTGAAAGTTTGTGGGTAGAGATAGATTAGGTCGCAAACTAGGATTACTTTGTTGATCCTAGAGCCATAGATAAAATGATTACTTCCTATGCCTTTGTAGGCATGGAGGTAGTTCGTTCGTGGTGTTCCAACCTAGACTTAATCACACATGGGAGAATCAAACTGGCACAATGATCCAGAGTCATTGTTGCACTCTTCTAGTTGTGGATATGAGGCTGATAGAAGATTTAATACGTGCACCTCTATGTGACAGATAGGGGGGAGTTTTGACAATTGTCCGCACCAAGTTTAGTTCTTGTATTTGATGAAATTTATGATCAAAATAACATTGACCATGTTACGCAAATACTCCTCAAGTGTTAGTTTATATTGTTAATTCTCGAGATCAATTGCATGCTAGTAGTTGTTAGTACAAACTCCCTCTAATGATTGTTTTCACAACACTATTTATTCCTAACAATTGGTTAAATTGACGACCCGACCAGGGTTGTGTATAGTTGATTATTAGATTCCTAACATCTCTGAGGATGACCTCGGTACTTACCACTATCTACCATTCTTGGTAGTATAGTTGTAGGAACAGGAACAACATATAAATTTCTATCTTTGATCCCTAAGAGTTCCCCTCTCGGGTATTAGAGGATCTCCTATGGTTCATTAATTAGCGACGCTCGAGAGGGAGCAAGTTAACACACTAGCTATAATGGAGGGACGGGCCATGCAATAGTGCATGGCCCATGTGGCACGACCCATGCAATAGTGCATGGGCCGCCGGCTGGAATCGATCTATCGGTCTTCTGAGTTACACAGCTGTGCAATTCTTCATGGGCCGCTGCCTGGGAGTGTGTTTTGACATTTTGAAAGGAACGATCTATGTGATTCCTAGCAAGATATCAGCTGGAGCTGAGCATTTAGCCTTATGATATCGCAGTCAAGTGAAACGACACAGCACGTGGGCTGGTCTTTAGATTTCTGATCTTCAAGGTGCATGGGGTCCTATGCTCATACTTAGCAACACGAGTTAGCAGAAAGGCATAGGCCACGCAATTCCTTGAGGCTCGTGTTCTTACTTAGGCACACCACCCATTTGGCTGGCACGAGTCGTGCAATACAACATGTCTATGCCATTATTTAACTTTGTTCGGGCTTCAACTTCATTCTCCTTGGTACATTTCCATCTACTACCATGATTAAACATGTGGCCTTCAGTCACCTACCGTCCTTGTGAATGACCTTCAAGTAGTAACTACCATTCTTGCAAATGGGCTTCTACTTTGAATTGGTTATGAGCAATCTACAATGAACCTCTCAAGATAGGATCTAGATGCTCGTAAGGACATAACATCCATTAGGACTAAATAAATATACAAAATGAAGGTTTTAGATAAGAAAACCAACAAGGTTACCTAAACCCCATGCGATGTAAACCCAACTAATCCTAGAAATTAAGTATATAAAAAATACTAACAAGTGTGCTAAATGCATTGGTTAGCACATTCTTCTATGTGCATATTAGTTATTCGTAAGGGTGTTGTTTTCTATCTACACCTTGGTTCCGTTGGAACCCTCGTTGTTGACCTCCCGCGTACGACTTATTTTCTCCATAGCATTGTCCACCTTGATAGTTGACTGATTTCACTTCTTCCACATCGTGCTCTTGTATTTGAGGGAAAGCATGAGCTGAGTTTTTGAGAGACAAAATAGCACAAACCTTCATATATTGCACTATCTCTTTCATAAACTCCTACATCATGGAAGTAAGGGCTTGCATTTGTTCCTCTAGCTTTGGGGAGTGAGAATTCACATCATCATTGGTCCTTGTCCTTTTATGGGTATCAAATTGCCCCATAACGCTGGCCATTTCCTTAAATAGTGTCGTAGTATCTTTTGGTTTCTTATTCTCTATAGAACCATTGCGAGAAACATTGACCATTCAATTGTTATCATCACATAGGCCCTCGAAGAAACAATACACTAGATCACCATCTTTGAAGGGGTGGTATAGAAAACTCGACAAATGTTTCTTAAATCTCTCCCAATACTCGTAATGTGTCTCATAGTGGTGTTGGGTAATTTTTGAAAATTGCTTCTTCAAATCAGCATACTTTGAGGCGGGGAAGAATTTTTATAATATTGTCCTCTTCATATTAATCAATCTCTTAATGCATCAGGGACATATGTAATACAACCAATCCTTCATGGTATCATGTAGAGAAAATGGGAATGATGTTAGGTATAATCTTCCTCGGAAACCCCCAGAGCCTTCATGTTCGTACAGACAAGATGAAACTCCGAAAAATGTTTGTTAGGGTCTTCTGCGGCCATATCATGGAAAGTTGGGAGACATTGGATCATGCCTTACTTAAACTCACAAGTTACGTTGGTGGGAATTTTTGGGAATATGATACAAAGAGATTGATTATCTAAATTTGGAGCCATCAACTCCCTAAGTATCTTATTATCCTACACCTTTGTTATATCACAAGTGGTTCTCACGAATCTCCCGCAGTCACTCTCCTTCTTCTGCATTGTCCACGAGTACCTGCATTTTCAGGCAAGCAGTGTAATGATCCTAGGTTCGTTGTAGGGGATTGTACCAAATAAGGCCTTAGATAATACTTTTCCTTTGACAACACAACTGATAAATGACCGCAAGAATAATCAAGAAAATAATCACAACAGCTCAAACACAAAAATACAAAACAAGCAAATAATAGATATTGTACCAGGTAACTACGCTAGCTATCTAATAAATGCACACTAAATCCACAACAGTGGTGCCAAAATTTGGTGAGGACCTGAGCATCATCGGAAAATCGGATCCTTGCGACAAAAATTATATTCATATTATTGCTCCCTTACTCATTGCTAACTAATAGAAAGTAAATAGTGGTAAGTTAGGGTATTATCCACAGAGATTTAAGGGTTTAATATATATATATATATGTACGATGTTCACACAAGCATCAGCCCGTGTGTGTGGCAGGAGTAGATAAAATGGGGGGGGTGTTTGGTTTGAAATAGTTAAAAAGTAAACTACAAGCATATATCTACAAGTATGAGATAGATATGGTAATAATGAAGTCCTTAGGGGCATTTTCATCACATGTTTAGCAATTAGATTTGATCATGTATAAGACATATTATCTATTTAATGCTTTATCATAAGATGCATAGATTTTGATTCCCCGGGAACTATCTTGGTTTGTCACACCTCGATTCTTCCCCCTCATCAAACTATCACCTCATTCGGTCTAGCTAAAGGGGCGCTTTCACTATCACCACTAGCCCTCACTCCCAAGGTTAATGTACATGTGGATGCACGCAATGAATTAAACCCAAGAGTAGCATGGATCACCAGGACCTACACTATGAATACCAATCCTAGGCCCATCATATGAAAATTAGGACATTAATACCTCATGATAACTCTAGGGGCATTCCCTGCCTAGTTGCTACAAACACGAGACATGACATTTGGTTCTTATGACTCCAATCGAGTCAATAATATTATCCGACCCATTCTCCGAGTAACCCCACTTATTATCCGTAGAGCAGACTAACACGAAATTACATCTAATCTAATCCAAGGTATATGTATCAACTTTCCATAACCTTATGCATATATCCTTCAACCAAACCGATATAAAGACAAAATAATCTCTGATTTATTCTCGAGCCTAGCACTAAATCATGCAAAGATATCAACTAAGTGTAGATATTAATCTTAATCTTAGCACAATTATAACATGAGCATAAAGAACTAATTAAGCCTGATAATAAGGGAATTAAATACAAAGGAACCTAATAGTATCACAAAAAAAATGTTAATGCATTATTATAAATGATTCCAAGTCATAAATAAAGGTTATCTAATTAAACTCATGACATAAATGAATTTGGAAGCCATAAATACAATGAAATGAATGAAGAAAGAGGGGAAATAGGTTTAGTGAAGTTTCAATTCTGTCTCCCTCCTTTTTTACCAAAGGATAAAGCCACATTATATAGTGGGAGGAGAAAGAAAGTTAAAATCCGATAATCTAGTCCCTAGTCAAAAGTACATAACAGACCGTGCTAGTGACTACGGGAACAAACCATGTAAAATTACATGGTCATTTTCTGGGCCTTGTTTATGGGGAAATGAGCGGGAACAATCCATACAGTATAACACGGTTCATTATTTAAGACGTCTTGTTGGAGCTTCTAATCTGGCACGAACCATGTATAATTACACGGTCCATTCACTAGACCTCTATTTTTGGCCATTTTTATTCGGAAAGGTCTGTGCCCTATGAACGTTACTGATTGCCTTGAAGACTTTCTCTTTTTATTACCTTCTTCTTCTCCTAACTTCTTCTATCTTCTACTATTAAGTCCAATGGTCTTCATTCTGCTACACAATTTATGATTGGTCTTCTATCTACTACCATGCTTGTGAATAACCTCTTCCGATTATGATCTTCATCTAAAGCTCAAAAAGTAACATAGACCACTCGTGGAGGAAAAATCTTATTAGGCTACAAATATCTTACAAAATAGAGAAGTTAATGTGAATAACTTAATCCTCTATCATGCAAAATACCTATAAACCTAATTATCCACCAACAAAAGCATCTAAGAAGTTGTGCTAAATGCTCTTAGAAAACATGCATTAACCGCCTCATCAATATTCTAACTCGTTTAGTCATGTCCAAAAAATCTTCCGATTCGAAAGCACTCACAAATTCTTTTTTTAAAAAAAATTAATTATTCCATTCTACATATATTCCAATCCGAAAGGATGGGGAACATTGTAAGTTCAGGAAATAAGTTCTAATTTGATGGCCTTTGTGGTTTTAGAACCCTACAATGTTTGATTTTTTAAATTAGTTTTACGAATAAGTCCGCCACCCCGAATTTGTGTGGAATGCAGGGGTTATTTGCAGAAGATTTAAATAAGTGCGCTTTCTGGATTATTTATGGAGACCCAATTTTGATTTCTTTATGTTTTTCAAAACCCTGTTTTAAGGGCTCCATCACGTTTCTGATATCATAATCTTGATTGCTTGATATGTTTCCAAATATATATGAAAAACAATCATGTTGCCAACCCCTATATCGAATCAAGCATGAGACTCAGAACTGAAAGAGACTTTATGTCAAATCCTATTTGATATGATTTCAGCTACCAAGCACATAATTTATTTAAAAAGTTGCTGACAATATTCCATAATTGATAAAATAGATATCCCCGCAAATCATTACATTCTATCAGCACATGTTCCTAAATAAGAATTACAAATAAAATTTACTTCCACAGCACCTACATACCTAACATAACTTCTGATATCAAACATTTAACATAAAAGCGTGCCGATATCAGAACAAAATTGGACTTTAAATTTGTGTTCAATGCACTAGGGATTACCACCGTGCAACCTCCCAACAAGAATTAGAGAGCTATTTACCCCCCCCCCCCCCAGCGTGCCCCAAAAACCTAACCCTCTCACTCAATCTAAATAATTTTCCTTCCCCTATTTCAATTTTCCTTCCCCATATTGAACCACCAATTTGATTACATGGATTCATCACGAAGGGAGGACATTCAAAATCATTTGGAAGGTATTTTGTGATCTATTTTGGTTTTGGATATGAAGAAGAGTTTCATTTAGGTAAGATTTTAATGAACAATTGGTAATGTTAATTAGATGGAGCAACCTATGTTAGGCCTTAAAATTTCATTAATCTACTTTTCCATAGCATTTTATTGTTACATCTTATCTGAAAATTTAGGTTTCTGTGGGAAACCTAGACCATCGTTCTTGCTTGGTCTATTGTTCAAAATATGAAATGCATTTTCTCGAGTTTGTGTAAGTGGAATTCATTCCATAAAAGTGTGAAATTACAAAAAAAAAACAACAACAAAAATGGAATACAAGATAGATCCAACCCAAATTGTTATTGGGCACAGCGGGATTATAAGAACAAGAAATGGAATGCAAGGTATGTTTTCACTCTGGAAAATATAAAATGTCAATCTCTCCGCGAACTAGTGATGTTCACATATAATTCTTACTTTAAGAATCTCCTTGTTTTTTGTTGTGTGTTAGGTCTGCTCAGAAACCTAGGTAACAAGATGATGGCAGCACTAATCGGTCACTCCAAGCCTGCTTTGAAGTTTAGGGAACATGATAAAGTTCTCCACAATTGGATAGAGGATGACTTCTCGCCATGCCCATTACAATATACTTCAATACCATTTACTTTTATTCATTTTCAATACTCATCTTATGTAGTTAATTACAGACAGATTCAATGCTAAGAGTTTTTTTAGAAAATAAATTCTTGTCACTAGCTCTTCCCATAGATCTTGCTCTTTTTTTGTTGTAATGTAGGAACTATTATGGAAATGATTTTAGTTTTGAGGCGAACATGTGCTTATAGTTACGTCGATGTAGTGGAATACCGTTTCTAATTTGCAAATTGGGAAACTAACTATAATTTCCAATACTTGATCCAATATTTTAACTGACCTCGGATCAACATTTCATGTGTACATTTTAAAATAAAACTGATCTAAGTTCCAACTTCACAACTACAACTAATAGAACAACCCCAAACAACCAACTACCCTTCCGAGCTCTGCACCCTACCTGCCTAATTAAATTTTGACATCAGATGCACTGATATAGCAATTCCAAAGACATACCGAATTCCCAAAAAAAACTTCTGTATTGAAGCATAAAGGATGGAACTTCCGGTACCGTAACATTGGACGACTATAAAAAAAGGATACCAATGCGCAAAACAGTGATGTGGCATTCACTATAACACAGCGGTTGCATAACACCATGCATTATGGTACACTAAACAATGACGGTTACATGGACAACGTGTCAAAATACCCTCCTACGGCCACTTACTGTCGTTGACACCTTATTCCTGCTCTAGTGTGGTCTTCACTTTGATGTCTACTATTCAAACTCGACCCGATCATGGAAGGTCTTCAAATTGATCCTCAAACAGTGCATAAATTAAACATTAGGGATATAAAAATAAGCAATATCATCCTATCCCTCTAATTGACCAAGTGTCCAATTCCCTTACACTTAACCCAAAAATCTATTTAATTTTGAATTTCAATGTCCTAAATATAAGTTAAAAATTGGGAACATCAAATTCCCCACAATCAGAACTTTACAAGTCTTCGAGTAGGAACAATCAAAGTCTCAGGAGCATTCCTAAGAATGTACCCAAGCATCATTTGAATTATCTTTACTGATAACTCCCCAAAGCTAAGAACATAAAGGACTACATGTACCTTATATTTCAACCTAAAACATGTTCCACCTATAAGTTCACAAAAAGTTTGATAAAACCAAAAATAAGAATTTAAAATCAAAATCCCAATAAAAGGAGACTTAATCTACACAAAGAGTTCACCAAAATGGCAAATGATTCTTCACATAAACAATTTCTCTCTTTTATCTTCTTCTTCCTAGAAGCCTCTCATTTGTTTTAACCTTACACTTCATCTTTTTCAGCTCATTTTTAGGCCTCCAATTTTTTTCATTATAGCCACTTTGTTCGGCTAAGGGAGAACCATGAATCTAACCCTAGCATTTCCCCCATAAATCCAAATTAACTGCTCAAGGTACCAGTAAGCTACAATATATTCCCGGCTAGATAAACATACCATGGCCTCACATGTCCCAGATGTTGTGCCAAAACTCCTACCAGTTCCCCCATACTGATACTACATAGCTTTCTCGTGGAAAATGTCATGAGTTCCTCACAAATGTATCCGCAAAATCCAGGTCCCCCCATAATTCATCACCCAAAAGCACTCCACATCAAAGTTTAGGCAGTGAGTGACCGCATTGTGACAAAAAACGTTCATGGAAATGAGGTGATTGGTGTACCACAGTGCCAGATGGACAATCAAAGAACTCTTATCCTCGCTACTCTGTTCCATCCATGTGAGCATGTGCTAGAAGTAAGTCATACAATATCCAAGTGCTCAAAAAAATCCTTCTCAATCACATATCTACCCAGCAAAAAGCCTCGACAATCTCCCGATACACCATCTTGAAACTCTTTTCCTCTAGATGGAAAGTAATAAAGCAAGAGCAATCATCATTTCCATCCCTCCCTCTTTGTAGGGTAAACAAAAAATTAAGAGGTCCAATAATTATACATTGGAGAATAGGCATTCAAAAAGCCCCCACGCCCACCTTGATCCACAAATACCTCATTGGCTGGTAGAAACCTAACTGGCACAGGGTATCTCGAAAGGTTAACTTTGCCTCTAGAATATTTTGTCATGTGGCTAAGCATAGCCCATCTGTCGATAAACCCACCTGTAATTCCCTTGAACCTATGTGGTTTGGGGTGGGAGTCCACGCTCCTTCAGCTTGTCTTCTCTTTGGTTCCATAGTCAACAAAATCAAGATACCTAAGAAATACCTAGTACACAGTCAAAATAACACGCACAACTACAGCCACAAGCACAATATCACCAATAATCCGCAATCCACACTAATCCATAAAAAAAATCCACAAATCAAAATTCAACAACTATCCCAAAATCACCCACAAAATCGACAACAAGCAACAATAAACACCTAATCCAACAACTCAACTATCAAACCAATCAACAAACTCCTAAAGAACAGAATTAGAGGCAATTACCCAAAGGATAAAGCATCGAAATTGTAGAACATTACAAAGAGCAAACTGCGATCCAATTGTTTCAATTCCATAAGAATGGTGCTAACTGTTAAAAATACAAGAACCCCCCCCCCCCCCCGTTTCTAGGGTTCTTGAGTTTTTTTTGTCAATTTGGAAGTTATTTGGAAGGTGGTTGGGTGTGAATGGTTGGATAAAATGTAGTTGAGGTTGTAGGGTGTCAAATTTTGTTAGAGATTAGGATAGTATCCGAAGAATTTGTGGAGGAATGAGGGAGGTGTTGGGAGAAGTGAACAAGGTGAATAAAAGAAGAAGGAAATACATTTTGAGCTCTGAATTTCTAAATGAGGGGCTTATACAAACTAGCCTTTGTAGACCGCGGCCAAATTTGCGATGTACTAGTCGGAGCATCATTTCTGCTTCTCTAGGCTTCTGAACGTCACACTGTGACCAAGTATCATTAGGAATCGTCAGTGGCCATTTTACTGCTCCTTATCCTTCCTGATTTAGCAGACTGTGACTGGGTGTACAGTTCATGACTAAATGCATGGTCTGCAAGTTTGGACTTTTTTCTTGCTCTTTTTTGCTTCTTGCCAATTTGCTCCAGAAATTTTCTCCCATGTGCTACAAATAAAAAAATATGGATACAAAGCATAATATTGCTCCAAAACAAAACTTCAAATCACTATAGCAACCGTTTTTGCAAATACATTATTCCTAAATAAAATCATGATCATAACAATAATAATAACATCAACGAATTTCACAAAAAAAATCAGATGGTGAAAACCAAGTTCATTTAATCTCGTAGGAAAAACTTTCTCGACTTTCTCCAATTGAAAACCCTCAAAATAAGGCTTCAAGCACTAACCATTGACATTAAACACTTTGAAAGTATCCTCATCATAACAATAATAATAACATCAACGAATTTCACAAACAAAATTTCAAATGATGAAAACCAAGTTTATTTAATATTGTTGGAAAAACTTTCTCGACTTCCTCCGATTGAAAATCCTCAAAATAAGGCTTCAAGCACTAACCATTGACATTAAACACTTTGAAAGTCTCCTCACTTATGACTTAAACCACACCATCTGGGAAAATTTTCTTCACCATAAATGGACCCACCAATCTAGAATACAATTTACCCAGGAATAAAAGAAAATGTGATTGAAATAGAAGAACTTTTTCACCAATCTTGAATTTCTTCCTAAGGACCATGTTATCGTGACATGCCCAAATTTTCTCCCTGAAAATTGCAGTATTCTCATGGGAGTCAATTTGAATCTCCTCTAATTCTTGAAATTTCAACTTCCTATACACACCTGCTTCATCCAAATTTATATTAAAGTTTCTCATAGCTAGTATATATGACCTGCCCAGTTCAACTTATCTTACAAAGTATGTTAATATTTTTTTTAAATATATATATATATATATATATATATATATATATATGCGCAGTGACCACTTCGCTAAGCAAAGGCAATTTGCCAGGTCCACGAAGACTTGAACACGGCAAAGCCACTAACTGGCAAACCATGGAGCTAGCGGAAGGCACCGCCCACCATGACCCCCCATAACCGGACAACGATCCAAATATGGGAGCGTGATAATCGGGCCAAGATCACACAATGGAAGAACTATAAATAAAGAAAAGAAACACCCACAAAAAGTAAGTAAACTAATTTGAGCGTCGGGGCCAACCCGACATTTACAGGTACTTAAAGAGGTATGGACTTTCCGTGAACTAATTTTGGTTACTATCACTATTCAAAAGGAGTCCCTGCATCAGTGGCACCGTCTGTGGGGACTAGTTTTTACTTTTTGAGTTTTGATAGTCCCTAGGAAAAGCCACATTCTATGCTCTGCCGCTCATATAACAGACACCTAAGGAGCACTGATGCACTGATAATTCTTGGACTCTGGTTCGAATAAGTTAAGGATCACCATAAACTTGTCAACAACTTGTAACAGAGTTATGTTCGCATATTACAAATTAATTCTACTAAGAACAGCTTACACAAAAGGTACACTCACATGTTACAAATTATTTCTGTTAAGAATCGGCATGTAGTGCTAAATAACGTAGAGAGAAGAACATAAAGTGGCACAGGACCATAAAGATGACACAGCTGCTGGCAAAAAATAATGACAGAATTAGCAAGCATAAGGAATCCCCCCCCCCCTAAATGAAGCAATGTAGTAGTGAAAATATCCCTTAGCTAAACCGGAGAGAGGTGATATGATTGAGGGGGTGTACACTTCGTAGTGACAACGAGGCCAATTCTCAATGATTCAAGCTCTCAACGACGAGTGATCAAAGCAGTGTGGTAGAACATACTTCTAGAATTTGAACATTAATTGAGGATCAATGAATAGCTAATCATGTGAAGGTAATGTTCCCAAGTCTCCTTAGTATTATCTTTTATCTCTTTGGTTATTTTTCATGCTAGATGGTTTTAGTTGCTCTATTTGGTAGTTGGTAATTTGACATTTTCTAACAAAACTCCCCCAATTTTACCATAGATACTTGGTAATGTTCGTGTGTTTCATACACTGCGTAGGTTTTTAGCCTAACCCCTTTTAATATGTGAACGACTCCAACTTGCTAATATCTACTTTTTAGAAGTTAGTAACATTAGGGCATTATAAATATTACCTTTGATTTGCGCGTTAGTTTAACAATGCTAGCTTAAGCATCACCAGATTAACACAATCCGCGTATTAAGTACCACCTCCATGGGTACAACTTGACAAGCTTATAAATAGAGAAGAAGTCGAGAGAGCAAGATAAATAACGAATTCCTACAATTATACTCTCAATATAAATTACTGACTTAGGCATAGAACCTTTTACCTCGAAGTCAATCAAGGACTTTAATTGCAGGATCCGAGAAGAGTACTACCACTAGACCCTAATTCTTAATTTCCACCATTGTTTAGAAGAAAGTAACCACATCAATTATACATTAATTAAAAATTAAGCATATATCAGGGCTAGTGGGCGAACGGGGAAGAAGTGATTGTGAACTAATATCCACGCCTGACTCATACTCATTGCAGATATCATTTTCATTCTCATAAGCACCCAATCACATCAAAACTACCTCTATAATCCCACTATCTTCCCTGATTGGAAAGAAAGTGTACATGCATCTACATGCCAAGTAATTAAGTGTCTAGTTTATTAAGTGTCCAATTAAATGTTTCATGATTTTGGATTCGAATCTCGGCATACACAATATGAAAATTTCTCCAATAAAAATATTTGTAGACACCATAAAGTGACCATCAGGTAGATGGATTTTGAGCACCATGAGGGCATTTACAATTGGGGAGGGGGAGGGGAGGGGGGGGTTGGGAGAGGGCATTTTGGTGAGTGGAGTCTGTGGAGGTATACAATAGGGGGAGAAGAGAGGAAGACTCTGGAGGAGGGAGCCAAATTAGCACCCTAAAAACTCTCCAAATTTATCACGTGGGCGGATCCTCATTGATGAGTTGGAGATTTTAAGGAGTAAGTTTAAAACTCTAGTCCAATAGTATAGTGTATTGGTGTCTTGTGTCAACCTAAGTTGTAATTTTGCTCTAACGGATTTAAATGTGCAAAACACAATTATCTTCAAAATAAATTACAATATGACACTAAAATTTGCAGTTTATGATTTTTTTACCACCAATTTAGTTTGTAATTTTTTGTTATTTTTTCTCTAAGGTAATTATATTATTACTTTTATTAATGTTATTATTTTTCAATTTTATTATTTGACTACCAATTTTTTAAAATTTTATATGTTTACAAAAATTATATTTCTATGAATAAATAAAATATATATTTAAATATACATGTACATCATATTCCAAAAATATATATTGTGGTAAATATCATATTGTAGAAATATAAAAATGTGTGAAAGAAAAAGAAAATGATGTGGGGACAATAATGATGATGTGGAATTGAGTTATGATTGTGGAGTTAAATTGGAGAGGAGAGTTTTGGTGAGTGTAGTTAAGGAGAGAGGGTGATTATATTATTTAAAAATTGAAAAAGTGGGAGTGTTGGTGGGTTTTGGTGAGTGTTGATTGTGGATGCTCTAATGTAACTCTGGTGTAGGAAAGGGCCTAAGAACATATGCAATTGGTTTCTTAATTTTAAGAAACCATTCTAGAAACCGAAAACACCCACAGTGGTAGTTTCTAAGACAGTTTTTTTATTAAAAATAAGAAACCGCCCCATGGTTTCTTGTGTGAAAACTAGTTAAGGAAGTGCAATGGACCTCATTTGCGTAGGCCTGGGGCCGCTCACATGTGTCCCATTTATTTTGTCCAGGCCATGGACACTTGCCAGTCATCCATTGACCCACGTGTCCCACTAATGGATTTTTTTTTGTTTACCGGAGGGACACATGGCACCCTCTTAATTTTTTTATCTGTAAAATTTATTTTAAAATTTGTAAATTACTTTAAAAATCCAAAAAAATTATAATATCTGGAAAAAATTATTCAAAAAACATTTAATAATTTTTGAATAAAATAAATTTAAAAATAAAAATAAATTATTAAATTTCACATTCAACTTATTTTGGGTGGAAGAATTTAATATAATTAAATATTAATGGTAAAATTAATGAGGATGATATAGAAAATCAAATGGGGTTCAAGAATAATAGATAGTGTTTTCTTACCATTGTGAAGAAAAATAAAAGTGATTTTTTTAGTAATTTTTTAGAGTGGGGTGAAAGAGAGAAAATGAGATAAATAATATATTTAATTGGTAAAATTAATCATAAATTTTAAATCTAACCAAATAAACTAAGTATTAAAAATCAAATGCTGAGGCTTTTACAATTAACGAGTTTTTTCTCTCGAATATTCAACTTACCAATTAACTGTTTATAACGTACAGTTTTTTTTTTGCAAAATAAGCCAGCATCATTGACGTTTTCCAAATATTTTTCATAAACCTCTCTGTGATAAATAGCCTTTTTTGCGTAGTTCTAAATGTGAAGTAAGTTTCTGGATGCTATTGGTAAAGAAGAATACTTTAAATTCAACAGAAGCTCTATTTTTGTTTTCCGAAATGAGTGTATTTTTTAACATTCAAAATTCTCCCTTCGCACCTTACAGATATATATATATATATATATATATATATATATATTACCAATGAGTAATAATAATGCTATTAGTTTTAATGAAGTTCAGTATATACGTGAATTTCTTTATTTCCTCCTATATTTATTAATTCATATTAATCAATCCGGTTTTAAATGAAATTTAATTCCGGTAGGGGAATACAGATATGCAGTACATTTTTCCATTAAAAAAAGTATACTCCCTCCGTCCCATAAGTAATTGCTGAATTAATTTTGCAACAAACTTTTAGAAAAGCTGGTGTGGAACGCATGTAAGGGGGTATATCTGATTTTTAAAGGTCGCTGACGTCAGTTGTAGTACTGCTGACATCAGCATCATTAACAGATTTTTAAAAAAAATTCATAAACCGAAATTGGATAACTTAAGATCCTTCCCTCTTGTACTTGTTCTAGATCAAAAATAAGAAGGGAAAAGGTGGAGGGAAACTGAAAGTACATGTCTTTTCTACCTAAAATTTTATCCCTAGTTTACAAATGCCTACAAATATCCAAACAATTCTATAAATACAACAACCCTGCACTCATTTCTTCATCTTCTTCTTCTCATCTTTTTCTTCTAGTTTCAGTAAGCTCTCAAGTTCATCATTGAGCTTTTTTCGGCTGATTTTTAAGCGAAATTGGTTGGAAAATGATGGAGAAGAATTTGACGGATGATGAGCGCAATGCTGTGGCGCAGATCCTGATGGTGACTTCCAAAAATGGTCGAGTTGGATACGGAAAAATAGTTGAGGGAGCTTCTAAATGAGGCATCGCCCTGAGGACGGTGACCTAGATTTGGTCAACCGTGAAGCACCAGGTTGCATCAGGGATTCCTATAAATATGGGAAGAAAAAAACCATGCCAGGTTAAACCATGCAAGGTTTTTTATGAAGAAACATTCAAGGCTATCCCATTGCTACTAAGAAAAACTTTCCGGAGGGTAGCAGCTCAATGCGATGCTAGCAAGAGCACCATACACCAAGTAATAAAGAAAGGTAAACTCTGAAAACACAGTAATACTATCAAGCCTTTTCTTAGGGAAGAAAACAAGGTGCAAAGAGTAGAATATGCATGATCACATCTCAGGTTCGTAAGGTATTCAACCACATTTAATTTCAGAAGCATGTACGATGTGATACACCTTGATGAAAATTGGTTTTTTCTGTTCAAAAAATCAGCTAATTACATCTTACTACCGGAAGAAGATAATCCACACAGAACATGTTAACATAAAGGGTACATTCCAAAAGTCATGTTCATTTTAGGCCTATTAATGCTGATAATGGTGATATAATATTCGATAGAAAGATTGGCATATTCCCTCTTACTGACCAGTTGGCAGCAAAGAGGATAAACAAGAATCTACCTAAGGGTACGATTGAACCAAAGGCCAAGAAAAAATGCAATAGGGATGCCATGACTACATGCCTTGTGAATGAAATCATACCAGCATTCAAACGTAAGTGGCCACCTGGGTCATGAAAGAAAATATATCTACGGCAAGACAATGCACCAGCACACACAAGCAAGAGTGCTTCTTTTCTAAGGTCTGCTAACAGTGATGGGTTACAAATAATGATGGATTCACAGCCAGCAAACTCACTGAACCTCAACATACTATACCTTGGGGGTTTTCGATCAGTTCAAAGTCTCTAATGAGAAAATGCATGCAGAGGATGTGAAGAAGACATATGAGGAGATGAGGCCTGACACTCTCAATAAGATTTTTATCTCCTTACAGGTTGTGATGATTGAGGTTATGGAATGCAAGGGAGACAACGGGTATGCAGTTCCACACATAAAAAATGCACTTGTACGTTTGGGGCTACTTCAAAATTACCTAGATGCAGATATAAGTCTAGTAAGGGAATGTGTTCATTTTTTAACGAGCCAAAATAGGACTGACAAGATTGTGAAAGAGTTGGACATGCTAAATGGCAACCACTAGCAAGGTTAACATTCCAGGTTAGGTTATTTTGTGAAATGGTAGTGTTGCATGCTTTTGTTTATCATGTAAACATGTTGTAATCAGTGGGCATGCTTATGCTGCAACATTAAATCATTTTGTATAAAAAAATGTTTTAATTTTTGTTATTTTGCAAAAATATGAGGTCCGGTGAGTGGCAGCTAATAGAAAATTCAATCACAACATGAAATGTCGTCCTACGGGTTCATCACCCGTGGTTGCATAACACAAGAAACACACATTAAGTAAAAAATTAGCAGAACCTTCTCAATCGGCTTATGTTTTAGGCCTAGCTTAGCAGCACAAATGATTTTAATATAAGGTTCCAGCACCACTTAGCCTCGTATAAATGAACAAGACTGACATTTGGTGTTGAAACCTGTTTTCGAAACCCACAAAACATGAGATCCATAACCAGAACCTGAGCAACATAAGGTCATAGCCAACAAACAACAACCGAGCTAACATACTCGGGCACATAGGGTCACAACTAACAACCAACAAACAAGCTAAAATAGTTTGGTAGATTAGGTCACAGCCAATAAACAACAACCAAGCTAACATAGTCGGCCACATAAGTTCACAACCAACAAACAATAATCGAGCTAACATACTCAAACACTTAAGGTCACAACCAACAGATAACAACCGAGCTAACATATTCGGTTATATAAGTTCACAGCTAACAAATAAAAATCGAGCTAACATACTCGACCAAATAAGTTGAAGTCACTAAAAGATAGAACCTGTTTGAAGACAACAAAATAGAATTTCCAAAAATTGTTCCACGCAACCTTCGTATGGGGGGCTTATAGCCCCCAGGTTGCTGTTTTGTACCTGGAACAAGTAACAAAAAAGAACAAAAAGTAAGTTAGTAAATCAGAAACATGTAGCATAATCTGCAACAAATAATCAGTAGCATAATCTGCAACAAATAATCAGTAGAAACAATTAGCAAAATCACAATTAATAGAGTATTAACTTCTATTAACAGCAGCATATGGATGCTTGAGTGTTTCATCAAGTTAGTATTTCCAGCAACATAAGGATGCTTGAGTATTTCAGCGGCAATATTTTCATAACTAGGCACTTTAGAACTTAGCATAATAGTAAATTTTCACAAGTTAGCAATTCAATAATGAAACGCCTCACCCAAATCGGATACCTACAAAACCCTAGAAACGAAAGAAAATAAGATAGCAGGGGACAATCAGATACCTCTTCTTAGGGGTAAGAAGGGGTCTAGGGATTTTTATCCCGTCAATCCATAGATGTATGTCGTCCAAGGTATTATCTGCCCGATTTCTACCGAGTCAGAGCTTACCGGCGGTGCCTCTTTAAAAACGGAGGCAGATATGGAGATGAGGGAGTGTGTGTGCAAACACGCGCCACCGGTGAGCCTCGTTTTCCAGTAGAGCCACCAAGGAGATGCGTCACCGGAACCCTCTCTTGCGCCACCGTCTACTCAATTACAGCATCATCGCTGGCGGAAGCTGGGTGCCTCAATGGCTGGGATTTGAAGGCATCATCGTCGGTATATTCTTCCCACTCCGAAGGTTGCAGCGAATCGGTAAAATCCGAGAGATATTAGTCTATTTCAAGGTAAGGTCTCGTGAAAGCTGAGTTGAATTGGAGCCCATCGGGAGTAAGGAGATGCGGTTTGTATCGGTAGAATGGGTGAATACGATACCCGCATTGTGATGAGGGCTGAGGTGATTCATGAGATGTTGGAGGAGAGGGGTGGCTGAGAGCTAGGGTTTCTGAGATGGGAGAAGAGAATATAGAGGTGAGAGAAATCCGAAGATGGGAGAAATAGGGTTTCTCGATGCAAATGGAAGAGATAAGGTCGGGTAGTTGAAGAAATGAGCATTAAAGATTGGTAGATGAAGATTTAAAATGGTTGCTGGGTAAATTAAGAATCTGATTTTATTTTTAGGAGTTAAAATGTTATGTTTATTTTTTGTCTTAATTAATTTGTTGGTTAAGGAGGGTATTTATTTATTTTTATTGATGGCTTTGTAAATTTATAAATTTAGTAAGGGTATTATAGAAAAAGAACATGGTCAAATTTTGTCAAACGAGAAAATAGTCAAATTAAGCAATTTTTATGGGACGGGTTAAAAAATTGTGCAATTAATGGTGGAGCGAGAGAATAATTTAGCCCAAATTTATATCATATTGTCATTGAACAAGGGCAGGAGATAAAATTAATGAGTGCATCTTCGTCAAAATGATTCAACTACCCCGCGTTTGTGGTAGGGTCGGCTAACCAAAGCAAGAACGAGATAAAGTACATAGGTTGGCCTGAATTTTGTAAATCATCAACACGATGAGTCCATGGAGAAGCTTCACAGAATCCATAGTTCACTACACGG